>VZRF01014334.1:578053-868498 GCA_013396875.1 Vireo altiloquus | reverse complement strand
ACTGCACCACAGCGACCGTCCCTCCTCCCGGGGCGGGCGGAGAGGCGGCACCCGGGCGCCGCGGCCGGGCTGTTCCGCGCCGCGCCCTGCCCTGCCCCGCCCCGCCGGTGAGGAGCGACCCCTCAGCCGAAGGCTCCGCCGTGCCCTTCTGGAGCCCGGGGACACCCCGCTCCCCGCGCCCTCGCTGCGGACGGGGGTGGCCGACGACGAGGGGAAACTTGGCTCGAAACTCCCGCCCGCCGAGGCAGCAGAGGCTGCAGGGGGCTCTCGGGGTTGCGGGCGCGGCCCCGCCACCTGCCCGCCCGGGCCAGGCGGAGAAAGTTTGCCGGCAGGAGGCTGGGCGGGGGCGGCGGGCGCTGCCGCAGTGTGTGCGCCGAGCCGGGGCTGCTGCCGGCGGCGGGAGCGCCCCGGGGCTTCGCTCCTGCCGCCCTCGGTGCGATGTGAGGCTCGGGGACAGCGTCGGCTGCAGAAGGCTTTAGTTGTTACATGCGTCCAATAATTTTCTCCAAAATGGATTTTAGTCAGAGCAATCTTTTTGGATACATAGAAGACCTGCAGGAACTAACTATTATAGAGAGGCCAGTACGCAGGAGCCTGAAGGTATATACCTTGAAATAGAACGGTGCTTTAAAATCCATTTTCAATTGTGTCTGTTTTAATTATGCACAAATAAGTGAATAGACAGTTTGTTTATTTATTTTTTTTTCTTACAGCACCAGGATACGAAACATTGTTCTCAGTCATCTTTTCAGTATAAGAATATTAAGATGGGAACAAATAGACTAACCTGGGTTTTTAGATTAATTTGTATGCGACTTGTTTAGTAGTGATAGTGTCTGACTTGAAACTGTACTTCTCTGACATTCCTTCTTTCCCTGGTGAAAGATTTATTTGATTGAATTTGAAATGGCTAGAGGTTTCTTGAATAAATTCAAATGACTCATGAAGCTAGCCCTGTCTATGTGGGGAGAAAGGGGTTGTTTTAAAAAGATTAAGACAGTGAAATAGTAAGGCATTGTAAACTCATAATCTCTGTTTCACACTTGACAGACACCAGAAGAAATAGAAAGATTGACAGTTGACGAAGAACTCAGTGATATTGAAAGGGCTGTTTATCTACTCAGGTATTTCCTAAAACGTTGCTGTGAAACATCGCTGACCATCATGTTTACATACAGCTTTTTTAGTGTTTTACTATTTAGTCCTTTAATTTTCAGTCTATTAGTAGCTTTTTTACCTTCAACTATGTTAAGCATATAGGCAAGATAAAAATAGGTACTGTAATTTAAAAAAATCACCTGATAATGGGGTGTCTGTGTATGTGTATAAGCATTTTTGAGCTTTTAATATGGTCCTCACCGGACAGAGTTGTACTTAATCATCTTTTCGCCTGCAGTTGATTTTGCCAGATTCCCTGAGCGTTAATGTTATTAACAATCACCCAGGGAGTTCATACTCACTCTAAGTGAATATTCACTCATGGGCAGTTACCACAGGCTGGTAACAGAGCTGTTCTAGATCCTGTGTGGGTTTGGACTTTCAGAAGAGAAAACTTGACAGATTAGTTTTATAGTCCTTAGAAATTACTGTAGAAGATACTGTGTTAATACTTCCCTCTGTTCTGTTTTTGGTTGTTTTTTGTGTGTTAACTCCTTGTTGAAAGCATTTATTTGCAGCAACTTGAAAAACTTAAATTTGGTAGTTTAAAATAGGGATCTTTCAACTCCTGTGTAAGTCATCTTTGAGAGTACAAATGTTCTGGGGGATTTTGAGTTGAATATGCATTTTTAAACAATACCTAGTAATTGGAGAACCAGCTGCAGCTCCCTCTCAGTTTGCTTATTCTGCTATTTTAAGTGCTTTTCTAGTCTATGTCTGTGCTCAGTATTTAGAATAGATATTCTTGGTGATTTAATTTGCTCTTTTTGGGGTGCATGGCATTATTTTTAAGCTATCATTTTTTGTCCACTGATACTGCTTTTGATACTGACTTCTGTTTATGGGTTGTTTGTTTTTTATGCTGAAATTTACTAAATAGAGGATTTTAAAACTTGCTTTACTCTTAGTTCCTGTAATCAAAGCAGTCTGTTGACTCTAAGGAAATTCAGAGGAAACAGTTTGCATGTCCTACATATCACTGAAAGGTTGCATATTAAGTCTGGTTTTTACCTTACAACAACCAGTGCAGGTGATATTTTTTTTTTCTTTTCCAGTGTGGTAGCAAATTTCTTTGCTCTTTTTCCAATTAAAGATCACATTTCCAGCATATATGTCTTAACTAGATCATTGCCTTTTTAAATGGCAAAAGGTTCCACTTCATGTCTTTCATCTTATCAATTGCTTTTCAACCTGGCCATGACCTTCTCCTGACATCTTTATCTGATTTTCTCTACTCTAGCAGCTGTTCTTGAGACATAACATTCTTTTTCTTTTAATGAAGCTTTCATTTTTTCCTCTGCATTGTTCTCATTGCTGAAAGGTACCTTCAACTCTGCTTGATAGGCTTTTTGTAAGGTAATCTTACTGTGCAGGTATGTTAATATAATAATCCAGTGGAAGCTCTTACTGTTGAATAGCATATTGCTGTCCTTGTTCTGAGTGGAGTAAAAGCAGAGTTGAAAAGCTGCCTGTAACCCAGTAGTACCTTTCATGTAATGTACAAGAGCATGTACTTTTGGCTTGTCAGGAATTTTTCGTCTGTTTTAATACAATATCCCTGCCTGTTGCTGTTTGACGATAATGTCAGGCCAGTCTTTCCATGCCTCCTTTTCTCACACAGATGCATTATTCACTGTCCTTCAGGTTATGTGGGACTCTTCTTGATCTTATTCAAAACGCCACTGCTTTTTCTGAAAATCTGTCAATAGAAATAGCTTTGCTGAGATTGAAAGAATTTGTTAATGACGCCTGTGTTGTATCCCATTTGGAAAGGATGTTATCTCCATATACATTAAAAATATATCAGAACAATAATAGAAAGCAAATCTCTCACCTTAAATATCTACAGATAACATCAAAATACTACTTCTGTCATAATGTCTTTTATATTATCATTTACTTATTGTACTCTAATCTGCAAGTTGATGATTTTATATTTACTGGGGTGAGTATCTTCAGTGTTGCTTGTACAGTGCAATGGAGCTGATTAATACTGAGTGAAACCTTTGTGTGCTACAGCAAAGCTAATGTTTGCTAATGATTTTCTGGGAAAGTTTAGAAAGAGACTTCACATTTTAAAAGTTTTCATTCTGAACAAAAAAACCTCAACCACATCCTTCTCTTTTTACATCCTTTCCCTCTAAAACCTGCCCCCAACTTCTCCCCACCCTTGAACTTGGATTTGCTTTTATGCAGAGTTGTTTTATGTTTACTAGATACTTGGTTTTAGAAGATTTCTGCCTCTGTAGTCTTTTACTTTAGTAGTCTGAAAATGGATATGTTGACATCCATGTTGGAGAGGATATATTTTCTTTTTCCTAGTGACTGATTCTTGCTTGCTATATATATATGAGAAGGTATTGATTTCCCAGGTCTCAAAAGTTTCATCAGTTATTCTTCTCTTTTTACTTCTTGTGTTCTCCCCTTTTCATCTGCGAGTAGTACGGTAGAGTTTCTGGCATGGTCTTTTACTTCTTCATATTGTAAAGTTAATTGTTTTGCTCATCTGGTATGTATTTGTAACCATCTGATAATTATTTCGCACTTCCACAGTGTCTTGTCTGTGTCTAGCTGTGATGTGTGGTCACAGATTTTGTAAATTTCTGTTTACTGTCTTCTCTTAAGTATGATATACTTATATACCTGCAAATGTTTCTAGCACGTGGTAAGTACATTGACACATTTGATCCTGTGTGAGATCTCACTTCCATAGAGACATGATGTAGTTGTAATTGTATTTTGTTGTTACCTATTATAATTTGGTTTCACATTCCAAAGTGATAATTGCAATTTTGATAATCCTAAAAAGTTAATCTCTCTCTCCTTATTATTTTTAGTGAATGTCTTTGCTTTCAGTCTCCCCTTTTCTGCTGGTACTATTTTTCAGATAACTATGTAATGAGGTAGATTGATGGGAAGATCTAGCTAAAGCTGGTAGTTTTTAGTTGCATTAGTTTTCAGATAAATCAACTCTTTGATTTGCTACATCATGTGGATATAGAAACAGTTCTGCAAGCAAAAGGAGGGAATCTAGTAGCTCTCCTGGTGGCTAGAGTTACTTTAATATGACATGAGCATAAGTGAACTTCTGCTTTAAATCACTGATGCCCAGAGTACTCAGTTTTAATTAGGTAACATTGTGCAATTAGACTGAGCAAGTTCTAATTTAATAAGAATGTGGTAACAAAGTGGACTGTAATTTGCTTTAATCCATTTAACCTTGATTCTGGTAAAGGAACTGGGCTTCCTTAGACCAGACTGTCAGGGATATTTATGAACTTCTCATGGAAATCAAATGAGTTTAGGGACTTATGGAGGGAGAGACATCTGAGTGTCTCAGATCTATGTTTTAGATCTTTAGCCTGTGTGTTTGGTGGTTTCTGGAAGGCCTAACAGGAATCACTGAAGAGTTGTATTCTGCCTGGGCTTTGCATGCTGCTGGCCCAGCAGAAGAACAAGGACAGCAAAATAGCTGTGCATCTTAACCAAATCAGTGTCAAGATTGATGGCTTATCATAAAACCATCAGCAGCTTTAGAGAAGCTGCCAGAGCACACTGAAGCAACTGAGTAGTTTGCATTCCACCTCAGGGCATCGTGACTTCTGCCAGGACAGTGGCAATACGCAGCTCAGGGACAGTAATTTTTATTCCTGCTGTGAACTTTTGCCTGTAATCTTAGTTTCCATGTTTTCTGATGCTTGATTTTTGTTATGACGTATATTAAGTTATCTTAGTGTAGCTCCCTCTTTTATGGTATGCAGCCAAAAGTAGGTATTCTTTGTCTGATGAGAATCTGGTTCTGGATGCTTACTGGCATGTGCACTTCCAAGTGGTTTGTTTTCTGTGGACTTTTCTGATAGATTTCCCTAGGTCTCTTACATTGTTGTGTGTACTTTATGGTTTTGTATTCAGCTAATTTTTTTTTTTCATTTGTGCCTGGTTAGTGTTAAAGCTTCCAGACCCTGACATGTGTGTTGTACTCAAAATAGCGGGGTAATGAGTTATCAAGGTGGAAGATTGAATTATTCACCCTTTTGGCAACAAAAACTTTGATCCTATCTATCAGTGTAGAAAACAAGGCAATCCTTTTATAAAACATTTAACACAGTTTTTGAAGATACAATAGATATTCTATCTAATTGGAAAGAATTCAATGCCTCTAAACTTAGGATAACTTAAAAAGACCACAGCAACAACAAGAAAAATTGTACTGTGTTACAATAATCTTCATTAGCCAGAACATTCTTAGATTCTAAACTTCTTTTAATACATTATATGTTGTTAGTTGTGAATGTCAAAACCACTACTATTTAAAAGTTTCTGATTTTTTAACTTTTTTGTCTAGTTTTTATTGATCATGTTAGTTTTTGAAAACTTAAATTTTCTGTAGGGGCAGGCAACCCATTTTTGATTTTAAATGAAAGCTTTCATTTACATGTAACTTTAGGAGCTGATTTTCTGCATTGTATCTTTTTGTGTGTGTTTTACATAATCATGAAAACTGGCTACTCTATTCCAGTTATACGGTTCATGGTCCTGATGCATACATAGTATACTGAACAATCCAGCTGTAATGCTCAGCATATTGGAAAATAGTTCTGCCATCTGTACTGCCAAACTGTAAATACTAATGTAAGAAGTATTTCTTCATTTTCCCCATCTTTTATTTTTCAAATTGCACCTTAATTTTTGTAAGTTTCATTCTGATTCACTTTGTTGGACAGGTACACTATTTGCTTGACCTTAAATGTGTTAGGAAATAAATTAATGAGTATAAAATTGATTCTTTCACCTAAAAGTAAAAGCTGTACCTGTAGACTCCTAAAGTGTTGCTAAGTCACATACTTTTATTTAAATTTAGATTTGTGCAAATACTTCTGTTAATCAAATTTGCTGAGTTGAAACTACAGCTGAGGAACCAGCTGTGAATACAGAGTTAATATAGTGCTTTGAGGAGCACTAAAAATAAAAGGAGGGAGAAAAATCTACATTTCAGTTTTCTTTCTCAGGCTACAGTCAGTGCAGGAAGATAGCAGTACCAGTCCTCTCCCTGTCCTGGTGTTTGTGCTATGTTTGCCCTTTTGCCTGCACAGTGCATTGGGGACTTTATCTGAGGCAAACACAGGAAATGATGGTTAGTTTTAAAACTGATCGACAGTGTGATCCAGGACTTTGTACGCTTTAAAAAAGGCTGTGCCAGCACAAAGGATTTGAATAGCAGCATGGGAACAATGCTTGGGAGTGGATGAAATGTCTTTGAGGCTTAGCACTAAGTTTGGCTGGCTTATGGTATTTATGAAGTTATGGTTTCCTGGTGTCTGGTTTCACAGTCAAGTTAAGCTGAAAGAAGCTTTCCTGATATCAGAGAGGAGCTCTGCTCTCCTTTCATTATGCGACTGCATGTTACTGATAAGTTTTGTGTACCAGCTCTAATGCTGTTCCAGCCACACAGTCTCAGTCAGATTAGGGAATGGATGCTAATTCTAACAATTTTTTCAGATGCTTGCTTCCAACAAAGTGTGGAACAAAATACGACTGCTCGTCCTACTATAAATGGGAGCATGAGCAAGAAGTCACAGCTGGTAGATAACTTTCCCATCCATTCCAGATTCAGTTCTTGTTACTCTAATTTTGAATGCATACTTTGAATCTGTGAAGTAAAGTACGGGTTAAAATGACCAGAGAATAGAAAGTATTAGCTGTTGTTTATTTAACAAGGCCTTTGACATAAAATGGACTTAAAGAATCATTTAAGTTGGAAAAGACCTCCAAGGTACTGAGTCCAACTTTTGACTAAACACCACCACGTCAAATAAACTATAGCACTAAGTGCCACACATTTTTTGAACACTTCCAGGGATAGAGAATCTACTAGGGCTCTAGTTAAGGCTCTGGGCAGCCTTAACTACCCCTTCCTGATCTTCAGTTTGCCCCTCCCCTGACACAGCTTGAGGCCCTTTCCTCGCATCCTGTCACCTGTTGCCTGAGAGAAGAGGCAGATCCCGACCTGGCTAAAAACCCCTTTCAGGTGGTTGTGGAGAGTCATAAGGTCACCCCTGAGCCTCCTCTTCTCCAGGCTAAACACCCCCATCTCCCTCAGTTGCTCCTCACAGGACTTGTGCTCCAGACCCTTCCCCAGCTCTGTTGCCCTTCTCTGGACACACTCCAGCCCCTCAGTGTCTTTCTTGTCATGAGGGGCCCAGAACTGAACACAGGGTTCGAGGTGTGGCCTCACCAGTGCCAAGTACAGGGGGACAATCCCTGCCCTGGGCCTGCTGGCCACACTATAGCTGACACAGGCCAGGATGCCATTGGCCTTCTTGGCCACCTGGGCAGAGCTGGCTCATGTTCAGCTGCTGTCAAATGGCACCACCAGGTCTTTTTCTGCAGGGCAGCTTTCCAAGCACTCTGCCCCAGCCCGTAGAGCTGGGTGGGGTTCTTGTGACAACCTTGGCCTTGTTGAACCTCATATCACTGGCCTCAGCCCATTGATCCAGCCTGTCCAGATCTCCTTTCAGAACTTTCCTACCCTCCAGCAGAGTGACGTTCCCACCCAACTTGGTATCAATCTGCAAATTGACCAAGGGTGCCCTCAATCCCCTTGTCCAGATCATTGGTAAAAAGGTAACAAACAGAGCTGTCTCCCCTGGGGAACACCACTGGTGGCCATCTGCCAACTGCACGCAGCACCATTCACCACCACTCTCTGCATCCAGCTATCCAGACAGTTTTTAACCCAGTGAAGAGTACACTTGTCCAAGCCCTAAGCTGTCCACTTCTCCAGGAGAAAGATGTAGGGAACGGTGTCAAAGACTGCTGAAGTCTACGTAGCCTATAGCTACTCCCTACACCCACCAGTAACCTGGTTATAGAAGGGAGATCAGGTCTCAGTGAGGTTTGGAAGACTGCCCGAGCTGTGATGTGTGAGATCAGGTTCCTTATGTGTTGACAGATTCTTCTCTGGCGATAGCAATTATATTTGTGTTTCAGAGCATCTTTGCTTGTGATGTAATAAGGAGAAACTGGGTGGCTACTAGGTGTAGATGTATTTTTTTAATATGGGCCGTAGTTGAAAAATCTGTGGGTTTTCTTAACTTCTAAAAATTGTTCTGTTGTCCTGGGAAAATCTTATCATCCTCTCCTAGAAACATTTGACATAGGAATATCCAGCTAAATATTGCCCATATTTCTTTCTTTCTACATGATGAATCCCATACGTAAATAGCATGCTGCCCAGCAGGAGTTTTGTTTGGTTTTGTTTAGATGAGCACTGGCATTTAATAAATAAGTTTAACAGTTGCGCAGCTCATTTTAGATGTTGCATAATTAATGTATAAGTTTAATAATTCTCTTTTATGTCACCTTCCTTAGAAAGTTCCAAGTGTTTATAGGAACATTTTGTGCTTATAAGGAGCTTTTATCCTCATGCTTGCTCAATATTAGTAATTTATGTTTTTATCCTTTGCCTGATTTAGCAAGAGATGATAGTATTGCTGCCTGATTTAGCAAGAGATGATAGTATTGCACTAGTTTTTGTTAGGACCTGGAAATTCAGATGGAACATCTATGAAGATGTAGATGCCAAAACATTATATTTTGTGTTAGAATACATCAAAGGTACAGCCTCCTCAAATAGTAGGTCAAACTGTCCACTTATGGCTAGTCTGAATATGCTTTCACATGATGGTGCCCTGTAAAATAATGACTGTTGTATGCTAGGGACTGAAACACAAATCTCTAGTCAATTTTCATGGAATCATTGAAAGGCTGGGGTCAGAAGGGGTCAAAGATCATCTAATTCCAACACCCTGCCATGGGCAGAGACACCTTCAACTAGGCCAGTTTGCTCAAGGCCCCATCCAAGTTGGCTGTGGATTCTTTCAGGCATGGTAACTCTGAGCAATCTCTTCTGGTGACTCTCCACCCTCACAGTAAAGAATTTCTTCCTAATATTAAATTTAAACGTACTCTCAGTTTGAAGCCATTTCCCTTTGTCCTATCACTACATGCCCTTGTAAAAAATCCTTTTTCCGCTACAGTACCTGAAGGGATCCTACATTTTTTTCCTGTAGGACCCCTTTAGGTACTGTAAGAGGCTGCTCGCTTCTCCAGGCTGAACAACCCCAATTCTCTCAGCCTTTCCTCACAGGAGAGGTGCTCCATCTCTTTAGTTGTCTTTGTGGTCCTCCTCTGGACTTCAAACACGCACTGTCCTTTCTCTGCTGAGGAACCCTGACCTGCATGCAGCACGCTGGGTTGGGTCTCATGAGAGCAGAGAAGAGGGACAGAGTCACATTGCCTTGCTGGCCTCTCTGCTTTGGATGGAAAAGCGTAGGGCACAGTTGGCTTTCTGGGCTATTGCACAGTGCGCAGTGCCAGCTCGTGTCCAGCCTCTCACCCACCAGCACCCCCAAGCCCTTCCCAGCAGGGCTGCTCTGATCTGTTATCTACCGGCCTGTGATGGTACCAGAGGTTGCCCCGACCCAGGGGCAGCACCTTGGTCTTGTTAAACCTCATGATGTTCCAGCAACGCTCAGCTTGGTGGTGCTGGCAAACTTGCTGAGGCTGTACTCAATCCTTTCAAGTCATTAATGACGATAACAAATGACACTGGACCCAGTATGGACCTCTGAGGGACACCACTTGTCGCTGATGTCCATCGAGACCGCTGTCCTATGAATGTAAACGTCCAACCAATGCCTTATTCACCGAACATGTTTTTCTTACAAGTCCTTCTGGTGTTTTGAGGACTACTTTGTTGTAGGCGTAGGAACCCCTTCACATGTCATGATGTGATGCTTCCATGGCCCTGTATTCTGATTCCATGTGTTGTTGACACAAAGAAGAAACAGTACTGATCCAGCTACTTTTTCCCTAAAAGCAGTTTAGTAGCATGCACTGCTACCTGTCCCAAAAAATCTGAGTAGTCTGAGACTCTTGAGAAGAATGACTCTTAGTGCTGATACACCCCATATTTTTGCATTCAGGGCTGTTTAAACGTAGATAAAACACCATTATATATTGGTACACTGTAAACTTTATAGGCCAGGAAGTAGTTTTACTGAGGTGAAATTCTGATTATAATTTAAGGACTTCAGGAACTAGGACTGCAGTCTTGGGGCTGTATCTGTGCCTTAGCAGATACACTGTGACAGAAGAATTTGGAATGAGACAAGAAATAGCTTTGTTGAGATTTAAAATTAATCCTGCTCTCTGGGGTAAACTTGTATAACAGTTCGTTTAACTATTTTTAGAGTTAACTTTAGTAATATTAATGTTTTTGTCCTTGTTCCACCAGCTGGTGCTCTAAATGCCAACACTGAGTTACCCTGGATTTTGTCAAGCCTTGGAGCCCACATCTTTATGTCACAGGAAAAGCCCCCAGGATTATTTAATCACTTAGACAGAAATTTTTTCACTGGGAAAACAAAATGGGAATGTAGACAGTCCTTGAGACTAGGCAACTCAAAGAGATCTACATTATTCATTGAGAAGTTCTCAAACATTGGTAGGAGCATCTTATTTAATCTCCTAGGGGCAGCTTTTTGTGTAAGAGGACTTTTCATTAGTTCTTGAGGACAAACAAAAAAGGAAATGGAAGTGATTTCTGTAGCAAGAATTTCTATTGACATGGTCTAGAAAAACCCATGTTACAGCTAAAGAACCAACTGTTTTAATTATACACAATTACAGGACTCTGTACTTGAATAAGAGGGTTACTTCAGATTACAAAACTGAGGCTAGAAGTGGAGTCTCCAGCCAAAAACAGTTTTGTCCTTGGGCAAAGATTTTTAAAAAAAACCCCAGTAATACAAAAGCACATTGACGGGAATTGTTCATAACTGAGTTGTTCATGAAATTCACCCTTTGAGAATTAACATGTCACTGGCACACAAAAATTCTTATATTTTGATTCTCCTCTCTTTCTCCCCAACGTATCTTTATCTTCCTAGATCAGGTTGGTGCCTTTCCAGTCTGAACAGTAACAATATCCTTTGCACACTTGGAAAACCAGGGTTCTCCAAACTCCTAGGCCTCAGTCTTTTAAACCTAGTTTTGCGTGGCCATCACATTCACTGCACTTTGAGGTTACTTCTCTCTCCATGAATAACTTTGCTGTCTCATGGAGACACTTTGACAAGATGGAGTCTTTCCCTTTGAATGCTAAGTCTCTATGGCCTATCCACCCCTGTATAAGGAAGAAAAATGTCTTTTTGGTTTAAGAGTAATAATTAAACAGAATGAAGAAAGAGACAAAGAATCTCTTGAAAACTTCTGGTAGATCTGCTAGAAACATCTGCCTGAGGCCTTTTTTCTGCTGCCTGATACTTTTACACAAGCAGAAGGTACCAGATGCTTCACATCCATGTTATTAAATCAATGGACTCTTGATGATGCAAGTATTCTCATTTAAATTATTCTATTCAGCTTCTTGTACATTCAAAGAAATCTTCCTGCACGTTTCTCTTTGCAATTTTTCTTACTATGAGGGGTTAATGAGGGGTTAAAACCACCAGGCTCTGGGTATGTCTTTGTATCTTGGTAGCAGTTGTTCCAGCAGCAGTTTTGTTTATTCCATGTTATGTGACTGTGGGTTCTGAGAATGTGTACAACTCTTATGTATGGAGTAGCTGAGTCACTCCTTGTCAGTCGTATCAACTCAGAGCAGGACCAAAGGTAATTGCTGTGCTTTACAGAACTCATTAACTGTTGTTGGAAACGCCTTGCCCATCTATACCTTATGTATTACCTTTCCTAATTGACTACACATAGACAGTACTTCTTAGTCTTTGCATAATTCCAAAATTGCAGTTACTTTACAGAAACATGTTACAGTGTGAATTTAGCCTCAGTGTTTCTATGTCATGCCTACCTTCACGTTTTTCCACTTGTTCTTGAATTTACCGTAAGAAAGTCAGATTTAGGCAGTGTGTAAGCAGGGATTGATGAACTGGCATGAATGGAATTGCATCATTTTATGTGTGTGTGAGTCCAAGCTGAGTATAGTAACAGGGGTTTGTTGTAGGACTTTAGACCTTTTTTTTTAACTGACAGTGTTTGTAAGATTATATAAATAAAGGTGACCCACATTGTTAATCAGTATAATGTATAGTGGTGAAGAAAGACTGCAGTGTCAAAGAGCATAGTCTTATATTCTTTCTAATAGGGAAAAAAGTAATTTATGCGTTCTTCTTGTTCTTATCCATTTTTCAAGAATCATCCAGTGTAAGAGAATACTTCTGGCTTTCGAAATGGACCAATACAACATTTTTTTTCCTAGGGCATTTTTCTCATAAGTTTTTCGAGTTAAATCTCCTATTTGATCGGGGGAAAAAAGAAGGAAAATCTTTTTCTTTCCCCAATCTATCTTGAATCAGAATGATATAATTTCTTTTTGTTTTTTTAAATGGCAAAGCACTGTAACTTTAAATAAAATTATGAACATTTCCACAGGGTTTTATGTGACAGTCCAAGAGAAAAGGTATAAACAGAAAATCTTTCAGGACCTGGGGCTTTTTTTGTTTACGGGAGTAGCTTTGTGTTCAAATTGTCAATTATGGCTCTAGTGAAAATTCTGTATTTCTTGAAGTAAAATCAGTAAATTAATTTGGGTAGGTATCAGCTTCTCCCTCTCCCCCATCCCTGCTGCCTCCCCATGAATATTGTTGAGCAACAAAGAACAACATTAAGCACTGGAACCACCAGCTTATGCTATGATTAAATAAAAGTTGTTCAAAGCTGCTTCTTTAATTCCAATACCTTTCTCTTCACCAGTTGAAGTAGACCAGGAAAGTTGGATTCAAGGTGGATCAAAGCATTTGATAACACAATTGAGATAAACAGAGCTACATGGAAGAAGTGATGTTGCACTCAATAATACCATTGCATTTTGCTTTCAGTAGTTTATGTCTACAAAATGGGATCATTTACTGTTTATCTGTGCTGCATGAGAAGTGCAGCTGACCAGCTTGTGGTCAGATTTTCCACAGTAGTCTACACTGGCTGTTTATTTTCCTCCTCCTTAGTGATATTGCTTGGTAACTTCTGTTACCAAGAGTATATTGAGAAGCCTCAACTAGGGACAGAAAAAAAATGAATTAAACATGCTAACTGTATTTTTGTTGTAAGTAGGGGTTGATTGTATTGTCTCTGGCAGAATAAACATATGTAAAAGAGGAATGTGAAAGACATCTGCTTTAATACACTTTTTTACATGGTAATATTACTTGTTTTATTGGACAGGCTTGGAGATAAAAATCCTGTCTTTAAAGGGAGAAACAGAAAAGATGCAATTTTCACTGCTGAAGTTGTAACTGAGCTTTTTGAGGGGGAGGATTTATGTCCATATTAAATAGCAAAACATGAGTCATTGCCTCATTTCTGCTTGCACCAAAATTCTTCTGTTACAAACAGTTAATTTCTTTTATGTAATTTCATTTCAGAGATCAGGATTAGGACACCTATTTCTCTGCCATTTTGGGAACTAGAAGTAAGTTAGATTCAGGGCAAGATTTTATTTTATTTTTGCTTTTTCCAACTGCAGCAATTTATAGTCACTAAATCAATAGAGAAAAGAATGGTGGCTACTTAAAATTAACCAGCTTCTTTACTACAGGTTTTAATCCAAGTGCATGTCTATTTCTTCTTATTTTTATCATCATATAAAGCCAAGTGAGGTGTATTTTAAGGTTTACTTGTAAATTCTATTGACCCTTGCATGCTTCTTGCATTGCAAGAAAATAGTTACTACAAATGAATTTGTAATAAATCATTAGATGCATACTGTAGTTTAAAAATCATCTCTAATTGCAGATAAATACATTTTTGCTTTGATGACTTAAACTGTCCCACCTATTTGAAAATGATGTGTTAGAGGGTAGATAGATCAATAAAATTAATATACAGATCTTTGTGTCTTACATATTTATTGCGGATTCTGAGGGTATTAAGTAAAAACTTCTTCAATGTCTCATCTTCCTTATTAAAGGAAGAAGTTGATTTGGGTCTTTTTAAATGAACAGTTGGAACATGGCAGCTTTTGGATCTGTTGGATATAATGCCCCATGCTGGTAAAACCCATGAGCTGAAGAAGATCCTAACTAGACTTTAGTACTTGATAGGTCGTTTGAGATTCCCTTTACCTGCCTTTTGCTGAAGAATGTGAGTATTTTTCCCCAAATGCTAACCCTTCGCCTTTCTTACTTTGCTTTTATTTGCACTCGTTGCTGTGACTGAGAGTTTGCCTTAAGCTCGTTATCTTCAGGGGAGTACATGCTGGATACCAGCTGAGATGGTTTGTGAGACATCTGTAAAGACCATGCTGGCCCTATGGAAGTTGTATAGAACTTTGGAGTTCTTTATCCACTAGAATAACATTGACAGCTTAAGCACTGTGGGCTGTGCTTAAGGTAAATTCTGCCAGTAGATAGCCATTTGCATGGATGCCTCTGCAGATATCTAATAAAAGTATTATATTATAAAGTATATATTATGAAAATAATATATTGTGTTAATTTTACGTCGTGAGTTTAGACTAAAAATTTATTGTGCCAAACCTTCCAGTGGTCAGTTAATTCAGTTCTTTCTCAGTAACAAACCAGAGGGAGTAGGGTGGGGAAATGGCATCCAAATAGTATTGTATCAATGGATGCTTTTTACCATAATTTTTCTTTTTCCATGTTACTTTTTGTTCCACAGAATGATATTGATATCAATGTAGTAAATAGATAAGCCAGAAATTCTGGTGCTTAACACTGAGTATATGCTGTGAAGGATCTATGCAGCTGAGCATATTTGACATGCATTCAAAGGAAAGAGATATTTTTTTTCTTCAGAGACGATTCTGGACTAATTTTAGTAAATGTGGGTGGAATTACTGGTAAATGCTTTTATTTATTCTTCCCTTGCAGAATGTCCAACTCTTTCTGGGATAACTGTGCCACTAGAAATAAGTTAATATGACTATGTGAGGAAAAAATAGAGTAACCAAAGGCTATTTAAGATTATTGTAGTGATTTTGAAGATAGGGAATGTTAATAGGACTATAATTACCTAAACATAATTGAGTAGTGTTGTGGATTGACCCCAGCCAGCTGCCAAGCCCCACGTAGCCACTCGCTCACTGGGAGGGAATCAGAAGGATAAAAGCTGGAAAACTTGTGGGCTGAGATAAAAACAATTTAATAGGGATAGTAAAGCCACGCACACAAACAAAGAAAAGCAAATTCACTGCTTCCCGCAGACAGGCAGGTGTTCAACCAGGAGAGCAGAGCTCTGCCATGCGTTAATGGTGGCTTGGATAGAGAAACACCATCATTACAAATGTTTACCTCTTCCTCCTTCTTCCCCCCACTTTATATGCTGAGCATGGTCTCATTTATATACCATCACATGGTCTGGAATATCCCTTTGGTCAGTTTGGGTCACCTGTCCTGGCTGTGTCTCCTCCCAAGCTCCCATGCCCCCCCAGTCTCCTCACCAGTGTGGCAGCATGGAACGCAGAAAAGGCCTTGGCTCTGTGTGAGCCTTGCTCAGCAATAACAAAAATGTCTCTTTGTTATCAACCCTGTGTTCAGCACAAATCCAAACCACAGCCCTACGCCAGCCACTGGGAAGAAAATTAACTCTAGCTCAGCCGAAACCAGCACAGGTAGGCAGGAGGATTCCGATGGTGTGCTGATAATGGTTTTAACAAGAATGCAGATAGGGAATAATTGTCGGTATACGTAATGCTTATTTTTATCTAGTGTTTGAAATTATTCTGCCAGAGAGCAGGAAATTAGAAAGACTTGTGTCACCACTTCAATTTGTTTATTATGTTAATAGTATTACCTGGTTTGGTTGTCCACTCCAACATGGAACAAATCTTATGTATGACTTTGACTCTTCTATTTAATTAAATAGCTGAATTTTATCCTGCTTTCCAAAGTGAACATAAACCAAGTAAAGGACTTTTTTGTTTGACAGAACATGAATCAGGAACAGCTTGGAATTGTAGCAGTTTTTAGTTATTTGTGTATTTACTTCAGAAAGCTGCCTTCGATCTATGGCTGCTTTTGTTATATGAGAAGGCAGCACTAGAGTCATCTGTTTGACATCGTATTGCTAATGCATGTAACTGCAGCAGTCTGAAGTAGATGTCCAATATACTTGAAAATATGAATATTACTGCTTTGAATATTCCTTGAATAATGAATAAAATGTGAACCAGCAAAGCTTTCCACTTCTGACTTGTCTAAAACCTAGCTCTTATGAGGAGTGAGTTCAGAGTTCAAATTTTTTTTTTCTTTTGAGTCATCAGGCCCTTTGAGTATAACAGCAGTAATTTGATAGAAATTTAATATGAACTTTTGGAAGTAATTTGGAGCCCTCAGTTAGATTTTCTTGGCTAAGAATAAAGCTGGTTCTACAACTAAAACTTCAAATTGTTTCTAAAATTTCAGATATATTTTCTTGCTGCTCACAATTGTACTCCTATGTTTTTGAAATTAGAACATAAGCTTAGCTGGTATTATTAGATATGATACGTATCTACTTACAATATCTAGATATCCGTGTGTATATATATAATATATCTAAAATATCTAGATATGTTTCTCTTGCATTTGAGGGAAAATGCTGTGATCAAAAGCTTCAAACCCTCTCTTTACCCTTTTTTATTTTTATTTTCCTTGTGACTTTTTGTTC
Source organism: Vireo altiloquus (assembly GCA_013396875.1). Lineage (NCBI taxonomy): Eukaryota > Metazoa > Chordata > Aves > Passeriformes > Vireonidae > Vireo > Vireo altiloquus. The sequence continues at coordinate 851,653 of VZRF01014334.1, read as the reverse complement.
AGTCACTGTACTCATACCCTGTACTTTCGTTCTGTACTCAGCATTATTTATACTGTCTCTGTGGATCTTCTACATTTGCATTTTCTTTTGATCCAGTCTCCTGTGATTTTGAAAAGGGCTGGTCAACTCGTATACAAAGTGTGTTTTATTTACTATTTGTCTGTGTTTTGCTGTTAGTAAGATTTTGTTGTTTCAGAGCTTATAAGCCTATTCTAAAAAGTTTGAATTTTTTAAAAGATGGGTAAGAAATTTTACTTGTACTTTAATTTTTAAAAGGCCAGGGTTACTTCAGGATTTTACCGTGGTCTTCATCTCTTGCATATAGGTCTTTTTTATGAAGCCAAGCAGATACAGGCAAAAAGACCAGTTAAGAGTTTCTTTCCTAATCTTTAATGTGCTTTTCATAATAGCCTGCTGAGGAATTGCAAGTGGATTTAGCATAGCATAATTTGTTTTTAAATGATTGAAGATACTCATAGCAAGGGTTGAGGTGAACTGGCAGCTTCTGTTAGAGCTGTCAATAAATCTTGAAAAAATAAACAGTTTTTTTAGACCTGTGAGTCAGTTTAAGAAAGGAGAGGTTGAAATGTACAGCTACAGCCTTCTATTTTTTAGAAATTCTCATCAGCTTCCACAACTATTAGATTAGAGTTGCTATGAAAAAGAAAGTATGGAATTGATACACGATGGAATATGCTACAGTCAGAAAGGCTGAGAGGGCATGATAGAAACACACACAGTAATAAAGTGGGAGCTTTGGGATCTGTTGTTTATAATACCTCACACAGGTAAGGCCGACAAGCTGAATCCGTGTCTAAGTAGATTTAAGTACTTAGTAGGTCATTTAAAGTTTTCCTCTCTGTGTACATGAAATATACTGATGAAAAAAATAAGACTGGAGAATGAAAAGAGATCCTGTGTCTAAGTCTAAATTAGACTATAAGAGAAATTTAGGTCGACAGAAGTAATTTATCCTTCTAGAATTTGGTTAGCATCTGTGATTTTTTTTTTCACTTTCAATGTAGAAAAATTACAGGCCTTGTACTTTTTCAGGAGACTTCTTATAACACATAATGCATGCTGTGAACATGACAAATCTTGTTGAATGTGAAAATTATAAATTCTGGGTCAGTGAATGAGGACTGGCAGAATGAAAGATAATACCAGCTCCTAGCTCATTTTTGCTATAGCATCTAGGAATGGGAAATGGCATTATCTTGATCTTGAAGTAAAAAGACTGGCTTTGCTTTTCACACTCAGACTCAAAATAAAAAATGCCAAAATGAATTCTACCCAGAAACCATACAAAATGCAATGTGTGTTCTAAGCTCTCCAAGGAAGAAGAAACATTTATCTTCTAGGAGATTGTCATGTTGATACTGGGGTAATGTTTGAGAGGAAAACAGTGTTTCTTTGAGGCACATTTAACGTGAAACTTGTCTTGAAATTCCAGGGAGAAAATCTCAATGTTTACTCATAATAATTAATGTATAAACTCACAGAAACTGATTATATTAGGAAGAAAGAAATTATTGTGTCATTACAATGTATTTGTTTTGGTTCAGGAACAGAAAGGGATATCTGTATAAGTTAAGACATTCTCCTTACTCTGTTTGACAGATATTCAGCAAGGAAACAGAAATAAGAGACTTCAGTTGACCAGACCTATTCTGGTAAACAAGGTTACTATGAATAAAAAACTACTATGCAGCCAAATCTGGGGTTTCTGTTCTTACTTTAATTACAGTAGAAGTTTCATGTGTAATGGTACAAGTTTAGATATGTACTAAAATCATATTAGTGTTTTCTTTTTTTTAATCAATAGACAATGTAGATTTTATTCAGATGTGCTCTAAAATGATGATGGGCAATATATCTTAAGTAGAAGATGAGAAAGTGGTTTTGAAAATTAGATTTTACTAGGAAAGGACTATAATGTCAATTGCAAGCAGCCTGTGGAATTATTAGGGCTTCTGACTTCTTGAACATTGACATTATTATGGAGTTAAATTTTCAGATTAATTTTATTCTGTCATATTTTCAGCAAAGCTATAGAAGCCTAAAAATTAAATTTCATCTCTTAAAGAAGTCTCGTAAAGTCTCTTCTCTTAATTTACTCTGGATTTTCTGCAGAATAATACTCCCTTATAATATATAGATTCAAGACTATATTAATAATTATATTGCTCACAATTCTCTTTGTTCAACTGAGGCTCTTAAAGGAAGGTACTTTAACAAAATGACAGATCTTTCCATGGGATTGAGTCTGTTTATAATATACTTTCTACAATAAATGTCAAATAGATGTTCAGACACTCCTGTTACATAATTTATGTTTAAAGAAGTATATTTGAAATGTAAGCATACCTCTCAAGAAATGAAAGTTACTGCTTTACACCAGTGTAAAGAAAGGGTTGTACTTTTACAGAAAATACTGGTTTGTATTTTATCAAAGGAAGTATTCACTTCAAAATAAAATGAAAACTAGTCATAAAATGACACATCAATATTTGTGATTTCAAGATATTTTTCTAATTTCTAGATTTTTTCCCCTTTTTCACTAAAAGCATAAAATTATTCAATCAAAGAAAAAACTAAAAAAAAAGCAACCCCCAAGAAACCCTTGTAAAAGTGTTAGTATTTATTAGCAAGAGCAGTACCTAGAAAGCAGTGTAATAGATTTTAAGTCTATGTCTACCCATCTGTGTAGTAAAGATTGCCATTTAAAAATCTTCACAATAAACTAAAGGGGTTTCTCAAAGGTAGTCTTACGGGCCACACATTTTAATGTTATTGACAGAAATATTTATCTGTATTTCTAATTTGTCTTGGCAACAGTAGATTGTACAGGAGAACAGAAATCCTGGAGGGAGAACTGAAATGGAATCATTCTGAATAGGCTAAATCCTGTCAGATACTGAGCTTTTATACAAATAGGAAATTAAGTCTAGAAGTTATGGATGCCAGTTACAGAATAGTTTAGGTGGTTGAGGACCCCTGGAACTCATTTGGTCCAATACCCTGCTCAAAGCAGAGCCAGCTTCCAAGTCTGATGTCATTTGATGTTAGATCACGTTGCTCAAGACATTGTCCAGATGAGTTATGAATGTCTCCAAAGATTCCTATAACCTTTGGACACCCTTTTTCAAGTTTGAGTGTTTGCGAATTTCATTTTCCTAATACCTGAATTAGCATTACTGAATACTTAATTCATTTTTTAAAATCTTGCTATTCTAATCCCTCACTCATTGAAGTTGCTAAATTTTTACTTCTGTCTTCAACAAATTGAGATTTAGGCCAACATAGAGCATTATAGAATCTTGCACTGAAAACAATGTCACTTAAGGGGTGTTGAGTTAACACTGTAATTCCCTGCAGCCATTCATCAGAATTTCTGTTTACTCAGAGCGCAGACTTCAGTGGTTGATTCAACAATGGTTATGTACAAGATCATTTTTGCTAAACTGGTACACTTAGCCATAGTGTGAGAGAAAAGCCTCTTCACAGAGCCTCAGTTAGAGCTTAGGTAAACATTGTACCTCAGTCTTCATTACAATCCTGTATTCTGCTCCTCTTGTTGTGCTTTGTGGGCTAGTGTGAATGAAGAAGAGAGAGATGTAAATCTGTCTTCTCTTTTTAAAAATCCTTTATGGTAATGTTGTCCTGCAGTACATTCAGTGACTTAATTTTTGTTCTTCATGCTGTAGAAGGAGTTGTAGTCCTTCCATCCACTTCCAGATACAAATGTTTCTAATTAAGTACCCAGGGACTTGTAACATTTTCTTTGTTCTTATCTTGTAGAATCTGTCTTTAAAAATGCTTTAAAAATTAATGTGAGAAATCTTATTGTCTTCTCTGAGCTTCATGAAAGTTTGCAAATTTGGAAACACCTACCCTGAACATAACCATAGTATAGGTGTGGGAAGGGACTCTGGAGATCAGCCAGTCCACCTCCCTGTTCAAAGTAGTGTCAATTAGAGCAATATATTCCGTCTTGTCCTGAACTCAGGATTTTGAATCCTACAGATGGAGACTGCACCATCTGTGTGGGCAACTCATTCCAATATTTGAACACTCTGACATAGAAGAATTTGTGGGTTTTTTTAAGGTTTAAGTGGAATTTCTTGTGTACTGAATTTGTTCCCATTGCTTTGCATGCTGTCACTGGGCTCTGTTGGGAAGAATCCGCCTCTCTCTTCTTTACTGTCTCACATCAGAGTTTATACATGTCAGATAAGGCCTCCAAGCTTTCTCTTCTCAAGATTAAAAATCCCTGTTGTCTAAGCTTCTACTCAAATATTGCAATGAACTTGCTGCCGCCTGTCTGTGAGATTCTTGTGTTTAGAATAAAGAATAATCACCTCCCTTGAGCTGCTGGAGATGCTTCTGTGTTCAGCCCAGGATGCTGTCAGCTACCTTCCCTGCAAGAATGTGTTGTTGGCTCCTGGTCAACCTTGTGTCCATGGGGACGTCCAGGTCCTTTCCTGCTCAGCTCTTTCCCAGTTGGCTGGCCCCCAGCCTCTGCTGGTGCATGGGGCTGTTCTGCCACAGCTACAGAAATTGCGTTTCCTGCTGCTGAACTTTGTAAGATCCCTCTTGGTTTGTTTCTCCAACTTGTCAAGTCGCCAGAGTCTCCAGGTCTGTCAGTCCCTCCTCCTGGTTTTGTGTCATCTGCATACTAAGAATCCACCTTGTCCCATCACCCAGGCCATTAATGAAAACCTTAGACTGTTGCCCCCAGTAAGGTAAACCACCTGTGGCTGGCTTCCTTGCCACTAATCACAACCCTTTAGGCTCAATAGTTCACTCAGTTTTCAGTTCATATCACTTTCTGTTTGTCCAGTTTATACTTCATCAGTTTACCTCCGGGGATATGATGGGAGACAATGTCGACAGCCTTGCTAAAATAAGTTAAATAACCTCCACCATCTCAGTCAGTTATCGTGTTGTCAAGTTGGCAGGATTGATTTCCCCTGAACAAATCCAGGCTGACTATTCCCAGGCACTTTTTTGTCCTTCATGTTTGTATACGTTTTCTGAGAGGATTTGCTTCAGTCTCAAGGCATCCCAAATATTATGTGGGCTTCATTTTATGATGGTAGAAGGAACAAGTAAAACCAAATGCAGGGGCTAGAGGGAGAGGCTTAGTGCTGTGCTTGGGCTTGAGCAGTGTTTGAAAAGTGCTTTGCGAGAGATCTTGCAGTTAGACCAGATCTGGTAGCACTGGCCAGCAGCAAGCAGCTGCAGTTGCAGAGGAAGGAAATATTAGGACAGGAGTGTTAGGGCGTGAGAGCTCACCTCCCTGGATGAGGATTCCCAGCCTTGTAAAGTTGCTGGGAACTCCTGTAGGATGAACTCAGAAGATGAGTCCTGAAATTTTATATTGAAGTGGTATGTGAATTTTGCTAGCACAAAAGGGGTTGAGTTAAATTGCTTCTAAGTATAGGGCTCTGTTGTGTTCTTCTATAGTTAGTACGGTTAATAAAGGAATAGTGTCTTCATAACACTGAGCTAGCTTACTGTGACTCCAGAAAAAAGATTTAGCATTTATTTTAATTTGTTTATTAGTACAAAAATGTGTACATCTGAGCACTTAGCAATAATTCACTATAATTCAGAAGTCTTCAATATTTAAAGAAAAATCTATGGTGCAGCTCTTTTGGTAGAAATAGAGGAAAAATCTTCTGCAGTTGGAAAATTACAGACTGTGTAGGTGTTGAAATGCCTCCTGCTTCACATTCTTAATTGGCGGTAAGCCAGTTACTAAGAATTTCTGGTTTAAAGAGAAATGCTTCCCTTTTCTTTACATTTTGATGGATAAAGGTTGCATTTTGTTTGTATTTTTTAGCAGTTAGGATTTCTTCCATCTTGATATGAAATGAATAAAATTTCAATTAAATAGCTTCTCCAAGTTACCTTGGCTTTTTGCATTACTACTGGATAGCACAAAGATGTGCATGCCTTGCCAAAGGAAAAGGATGTGTTGATGTTTAGTTTTAGTTTTAATTTTGGCATCCAGACCCTCTTGCTTTCTGATTCTATTCTAGGAGTTTATCCACTTGAGTAATTTTTGTTTTCACCTCATACTTTTTTCATTACTGCCTACCATTTCCTTTCCATGCTGCTTTTTTTTAGTTTCTTTTTTCAATTGTGGGATACTCTTGAGAGAGACAGTGAGGAGAAACGTAAAAGATCTGTAATTTAACCAAGTTTTTGCATCCTTTCTTAATGTTTGTGTGCATATGACTATACATCTGACTGGTTTCTCTACAGAAAGGAAATAATGATAGACTTCTGCTGTACATTGCCTGTAGTTTTCATGTATGGTTTTTTTTGCCCCCTTCCTATGATTTATCCCTTGTATTGCTTTAATACAAAAGATTCCATGAAAAAACTGCCTTGATCATCTGGTTTGAAAAGATCTTTCAAAAGTTTCCTGTTTTTATGCAAAGCTACACTAAAACTTAAGGCATTCAGTGTAGGACAGGATATATTATAGCTTGATAGGTTGATATTTTTAAATGTTGTCTTCTACCACATTTTATAGAAACACATGAAAAACCTGAGTAGTGTAGGTTTATTCTTGTAAGCCCTGAGCTTGTAATCATCATTGTGAGTAATGTATTGTATGTTTATGTTTTTTGTAAGTTCTGGTCAGGATATCCAAGGAACAAGTGTGGTGGCAAATCTTCCAGTCCTAATGCGACAGAATCCTGCTGAAACACTTCGTCGGGTTTTACCAAAAATCAGAGTAAGTTTTGTGTATTGAGGTTCAAATGTATCTTTTTCTGCCACTTTAAGTATTTTAACAAAGGAAAAAAAAAATCCCACTTCTATTGCAAACTCAGTATATCCAGTAGGTCTTTCACATTAATTCAGTGAATTTACTAAGTGTTACAGGTGTTACATTTTTTAAAAAATTGTTACAATGGGAAAAAAAAAAGAAGAATTAATACTACTTCTATGTTCTAAAGATTTACCAGTGTTTTGACAGCTTTTTGAGATTTTTTTTTTGGGGACCACCCAGTCATAATGGTTCATTCTGATGTTCTCAATCTCTTTTCATCCAAACATTAAGATTTTCATAGTGCTGTCCAGAAAAGTATAGTTTGCTTTTAGCTGTCTAAGTCACTGCTAGTTGTGATAGATGCATGTAATGTTACACAGTAATTTTATACAGAGATATGTTTGTATCAAGGATATTTGGATTGTTTAACCTGGAGAAGAGAAGGCTCTGGGTATACTTTATTGTGACTTTTTAATACTTAAAAGGGGGCTTAGAAGAAAGACGAGAACAAGCTTTTTGGCAGTGCCTTTTGAGATATGACAAGGGGCAATGGGATTAAACTAAAGAAGGATAGATTCAGTCTAGATATAAGGAAGAAGTTTTTTAACATGAGGATGATAAAACACTGGTGTTGGGGATCAGCAAAGCTCCAGGGCTTTGCCTGTTCTCCTGGGGTCCAGTGTCACCCCCAAAGCCCCACAAGAAGGCTTTGCCATCGAGATGAGCCCTTGGGAAAAACTGCCCCCACTCCTGGGTGAACAGCAAACACCAAAGAAATGAGAAACTGAATGTTTGAAGTGTTTTAGAAAGATAGGCTTGTAGTTTAAAAATTGCCTCATATGTTAATATGGGACCAAGATGGAGATTTTAGGGAGTTGGCCCTTTCTTCTTCCCTATTTTCCCTGCTCCCCTTCTTCTTCCCTTTTTCTGTGACCTCAGTTCCTATCAGGTAGCGATTGGTAGAGAGAATTTAGTTTAGAAAAGACCTGTTAATAATAGTGATAGTTATTGGACTTATAAACATAATAATGTACGTAGAATCATTCTATTTGTTGATAAACCTTATATAAACCCTCTGTACTGTTCAACTTCGGCCATTTTCGGCACCTGGAATCAGTGGTAACACTGTGTTCCAGAACTTTTGATAACTTTAGAATAAACAACCTGAAGCAGCCCTGAAGTCGTTTGTTATTTTGTCCCTGAGATGAGAGATTGAGAAGAACAGCATACAGGGCACGAACCACCTTTGTGGGACCCTACCAGGGCCCCCACAACTGGAACAGATTTCCCAGAGAAGCTGTGGATGCCCCATTCCTGGAAATGTTCAAGGTCGGACTGGATTGGGCTGTGAGCAGCCTGGTCTAGTGGAAGGTGTCCCTACTCATTGCTGTGGGGCTGGACTAGCTGACTTTTAAAGGTCCCTTCCAGCCAAAACTATTCTGCGATGGTGGAGAAGATACATGTCTTTGTATTTCCACTCTGTCCCAGATATGAACCCTTGCCCAGAAGAAATGTGCAAGTTCATTTAAGGTGTGGTTTAAGGTCCAGCCTTGGCCAAACAAGAACGAACTAAATCACAAATGCAAATGCAAAACTTAGTAAGGCTAAAGATCCACTGGGCCCCTGCAGTAGAAGAGGCTTGGAGAGGGCCTTTTCAAGGGATACAAGTACCTGACAGAGACAGGCTCTTTGCAGTGGTGCCCAGTGACAGGACTGCAACTGTTGTTGCAGTGCGCACAAACAGAAATACAGGAGGTTTCTTCTGAACACCAGGAATCACTTTTTCACTGTGAGGGTGACTGAGCAGTGGCACAAGTTGCCCAGAGATGTTATTGTCTCCCTCCTTGGAGGTATTTGAAAACAGTCTGGGCATTTCCTAGCTGTAACGGGCCCTGCTTGATCAGGGGGATTGGACAAAATGACCTCCAGAAGACCCTTTCAGCTTCAAGCATTCTGTAAATATCAGACATCACCTCTTGACTTCATATTATCTCCTGAAACATCTGTGATTTCAGCAGACTTCTGTTTCTTAAGAGGAGCTGTTCCAGCTTTTGTCTGATTATTTAGATTCAGGAAATGGTCAAGAAATAGCTCTCCTGAGGACAAAGGGCTGGTATAGGCTAACAGATTGTTTAGAAGACATTGAAGTGCTTCTGGTTACATTCTGTGCTATAAGGTGCAGGTCAATAGACATTTTGCTTAAATATGTAAGGGTGTAAAAATGCTTTGAGAAGAATGACTTGAAGTTGCAAAGTAATTGGAAACGCTTCAACTTACACCAAGTATCTGCAGTTACTACTACGTTATTCTCACATATGTAATATAGTCTTTCTAAACCAACCTACTGGCTTCAGGAAAAGTTGATTTGGTTTTTTTATGCTTACCATACTGAATCCATTTTTGCCTTTGGTTTTCTACTTTGAGAGCAGAATTCTTGCTGAAATTAAGGAGGAATGAGAAACACCGGGGATTTTCTACCCTTGTTTTTCAGGCTGTAGAGAAGTGTTGGTCTTGCCCGGTCTTCAATCAAAAGTCTAGTATGGGAATATAGTTTTTGATTCTAGTTTTTAAGTTTTTTTATATAGGGATGAAGAAAATATTTGAAAGTATTATCATTTGCATGAATAGGGCCTAGAGGCTGGAAAGTATTTGTACAGTGAGAGTTGGATATCAGTGTGATCTTAGATCAGGCTGTATTTAGTTATTTTGTATAAGTATGTTCTGTATAGTATTAGACATTCAACTGAAAACAGTATATGAAGGAAGAAGCATTAGGAATTGAAGACAGAAATATTTGAAATGAAGCAGACAACTTTAATAAAAATGTAATCAATCTTTGAGCAAATTAATGAGAAAAGTAGTGTGGTTTTCATCTTACAGCGTCATTTAAACCCAGACTGGATGCCTTCCTAGATGGTAAATTAAGTGAAACCTAAGTTAATGGGCTCCAGACAGAGGTAAAAAAGTAAAATATAATGAGGTCGGTCTAAGTCCAAGTGTTTCTTTCAAGTTTAAGCTTCATAAACTGATACTTCATAGAATGTATATGAATTAAGTTCCTTTCTGTGGCACTGCTCTTATAAAGCCAATTCTTCAATGGTGTTCTGTTATCTAATATTTATCTGTAATAGAAGTAAAGTTCTGTTGTAGCCGTGTGCACTGCACTTTTAACTGCAAAACAGTATTTGGCATCATTAACTTGACCTATTTTTTTTTTCTTAACATTGTTTTTATTGGAGGAATCATCCTGACCATCAAATGGAAACTTTTTAGTCTGTAAAGGCATAATTGAACTCAACTGCGATTAGAATCTTGCAAATGTAATCTGCCATTGCAGGGAAATGAGCTGATTTAAATTCCTGGACTTGGTTCTACTTCTTTAGGGTGGGAGTAATCATTTGTGAAATCAAATTGGCACATGAAAAATGAATTGTGTAGTAGTTTCAGAGGGATGTTTATTTGAAAGTATTGTCACCATATAATTGCATAAGGAAACCAGTGAACTTATTTAGCATACTTGCAGACACCCAAAGCAAAAATAATGTTTTTATTAGAGCTGAGGGTAAAGCAGATGAAGAAAGAAATAAATGCAAGGAATGTTCAGTCTGAATACAGTGCAAATTTGTATTTTATTTGTGAAAAATTGATAAACCTGGTTACTTCTAGAAATGTAGAAATGAGTGTATGAAAATTGCTTATCATTCTGTGAAATCTAATTAACTTAAATTATATCAAAGACACTGTATATTTAACTTAAGTGTTTTTGGTCTGAGATGAGCAAAATCAATACATCAATAAATGTGCCATATGTAAGTTATTATTGAATTGTCAGTATTTTGGTTATGCTTTTTAAACAAAAATACGGTATATAATTTAGATGGTAATGTAGGAATGAGATTAGGAATTCTTTTTAAGTTCCACAGTTAAAATGAAGTTGCATCCTTGTATGTGTTCTTTTGCTTAGAGAACCCCACTCTGGATTTCTGCATGCACCTCCTCATGAACCTTGGAAGTCATTGAAATGCAGATTAAGGGAAAGCTTAGACAGTCTTACCAGCATTTCTCTTTGTGCACAAAATGTCTCTTTTCGAATGATGTTGATAGTATTTTTCCTGCTTTTCGTCTTTGAGCTCTGCAACCAAAAGTCAGGGAGGGAGATTGCAGGTGTCTATTTGATTGACTAATAAGACATTTTTCCAAATGCTGTGATTGCAGCAAACTATGCTTATTCTTCTTGTTGTGTGTACATCAAGCTTTATTCAGCGGTGTCTGATTAGTTCCAAACTCATTTTCATTGTTACTTTAATATATCAGCCTCCTCTTGATAGCTTTTCTTTTCCATAGCTGATTTTCTAGTTTAAGAAAAGATGGGATGATTTTCATCCCTATTTATACCTAACATTAATTTTAAGGTCCGTTCTCATTGTATCCTTGAGTTTCTGTAATCTCCATTATTTCTGTGTCTTTTAGTCTTAAATGAAAATTTCTATCATATCACTGCAATTACTAAAATGATTTGACTATGTCTCTGCTTGCAGCATTCTTTTAAGAGAATTCTGTTGTTGCAGGACAAAATGCACATTCAAACTAGAGGTGAAGTTTTTTTTTTTCCAATTAATGGAATAAACCAGGCTTTCTAAATTTTAAGTTTTGATGCCTGAGTTTAACTTACAGACATTAGAATAGTTAAGAACATGCTAATACCCTTAAATATGCTTGTCTGAATAAGATAGGGAGAGCTTTCTTAGTCTGGAGTCAAAATTTATGGAGTATCCATGTATAGAAAAACGCATTATTTTCTAAATAAATAAATCTATATTAAGTAAATTTAATTTATTCAACTTGGGTTGCATGAAAATTGAAAGAGGAGACCCATACATTTCCAAATGCGGAACTGTATAGTTCTGAGTGTAAACATCAGTGCAGGCAGGTGTGTAAGCAGTCTAGAAATTTATATTTCAATGTCTCCCGAGGTCCATGAGGAGGCACATCCAGAGAATGTGTTCTCACACATGACTATCCAGAGTTATGTGCATCAGTGGAGGAGACTATTTGGAAACTTTGTTTGTTGGTAAGTAACCCTGTTTGTACTGCATACAAAGTGAATATGTACAGAAAACTGGATTCATAGAATCATAGAATTATTTAGGTTGGAAAAGACCTTTAAGTTCACCAAGTCCAACTGTTAACCTGGCACTGCTCTATAATTTTCTGGTCTGCACTGCTATGTTAGCATCTACAGGGTGAACATAGTGCTTTTGATTCTCTTGGGGGTGTTTTTTTGAACAAGTGTAAGCCAGAATCCCAGAACAGTATGGACAGGTATTCTGATCCCAAAAATATTCAAAATATAAAATTGGTAGGTGTCCTTATTCTTTCTTGGCTGTGGCTGTAATAGCAGTGGAGGAACAAGGACAGAGGTAGTCTGTGGAAATGAGAAGGCGGCAGTTTCCATGGCTATTGAATGTAATTATTTAGTTGGAAAGCAGCGCAGTGCTGTTTCTGTTTTTTTCATTTGGGTGAGCAAGGACACAGAGAATCCTTTTAGAAAGAAACATGGCTGTAAACTGAGACAGCTCTTGAGAGATAAGCTATGGTTCACCTTGAAATAAGATAAACTAATAATTGTATATTTCTGCATACAAATTGTTTGACTTCTGTAGAATGAAATCTTCTTGGTTTTTACCAAGTCAAATAGTAATTTCTCAGCTGTTCTCTACAAACTCTTTTCTCAGAAAAATTCGTCTGATATTCCATACTTAGAGTCATAGAATCATTAAAGCTGGAAAAGCCCTAATATTATCGAGTCCAACTGTTCACCCAGCAGCACCATTTTTGCCATGTCCCTGAGTTCCATATCCACGTGCCTTTGAGCACTTTGAGGAATGGTGGTTCCACGGCGTGCCTGGCAGCCTGTTCCAGTGCCTGACCACCCTTCCAGCCCCTCTGCCCCCGGCCTGTGGTGCTGCCTGGGGTTTGTGTGTCCCACGTGTAGGGCCCAGCGCTCGCCTTCGTTGAACCTCAGACCATTGGCCTTGGCCTTGATATTAATTAAGATATTAAACAGGACTGGCCCCAACACTGAGCCCTGGGGACATCTGCTAGTGACTGGCTGCCAACTGGATGTCATTCCAACACTCTGGACCTGACCATCCAGCCAGTTTGTAACCCAGTGAAGAGTGCACCTGTCCAATCCATAAACAACCATGCGTTTAGCTGCAAAATGATTTTTTTAAAATCTGATCCAGGTTTACTTTTATTTTAAATCAAAAGACCAACTTATTTTTGATTTTTGGCTAGTGATCCAAGAAAACACTCAAGCACTTTAAAAAAGAATCACAACCACATATATAAAGTGCTAAATTGGAAATATGGGCTTTAAACTCTTACTGAATTTGGAATCACTTGTAAAATTAGTATAATGCTTTAGTAGTAGAATAATGAACTTTTTGTTTTCTCATGAAATAGATGTTTAGTTGATAGATATTTACAATTACTAATACTTAAAATGGATGCTACATCATAGATTGCATCCTGCAAGTTCTGTGCATAAATCTGAAATTTAAAATTTAAAATGACTTTTTTAAAATTAAAAAAATAGTAATATTTCATTTCAACATATTAACTTTTAACTTTTGAATTTATGATTTTAAAGACAACCTAATGAATGACTTTATTTTGTGTCAGAGCTCAGAACTACTAAATGTTTAGTTGGCTAGATAAATATTCTAGTATATCTTGCTTTATTCTTAAGACTATATATATGTACTTTTCATTTGCATTCCATGTTAGTCAAGGGATGAAATTTAAATTGCCTTCTGCTATTTTAGTATCTCTCACTGAATGAATGAATGAAATACTTCTTTTTAATTCATGTGCATAAACAGCAGAAGTGCAAGTGTTGGCTGGTCTGTTTTTACCTCTCATTTTGTAAAGTAGAAAAATCCAAACGTATGCATTGATGAAACTTAAAGTCACAAAAATATTACGCTAACAATGCTAACTTATGCTAACTAACTTTTTTTTTAGAAGATTCATGCTGTATCATAAGAAAATTTAATGTCTGCAATAAATTGCTGTTAAAAGAAAATAATTTTACAGCAAATTTTATAGTTTACTCAGGTTGTTGCAAATTAATTTTAAAAAGTGAATGTAAATATTTGCATGTTCTTTCAGTACATTTCTGCCTCACTCTCTAAATTGTTATAATTTGTAATTGTACAGGAGGTGCTGCATGTTGCAGGAGTGGAAATGCAGTTAACAGCTGCTGTTTCTTTTTTGACTGTTCTGCAAGAGGAGTTGGTGTCCATTCATACATACTCCCACTCCTTCCTACACATCATTCTCCAGAACCTGGAACACAGAGATGCAGGTCAGGGCTGTACAGCTACTCTGATGACTGATGACTTCTACATGTTTTGTTTCTTTAGTGACCCTACAATACTGTGTCAACAGTGAGTGCAATCGCTGCGACTTTTTATCTAGACTGGCATAAATGAAAAGATTTTTGCATGATGACCACTTTCATACTGACATTTAAATGTAATTCTGATTGAAGCAAAAAAACCCTCTCACTTTGTCTGAAGGATTCAATCCCAAAGTTGTTTCTGAGTCTGAGCCTCTCCTGAGGCTCAACTTTTTCTGGCTGAGAAAATGGAGGGAGGATAGTTGACAATCCTTCTGTGTTGACTACTTTTTCTTAATTTTTTTGACACTGATTTTAGAATACAAAGTGGAAAAAAAAGGCCTATTGTGAAACTAGAAAGTTTCAGTGGGCATAAGAAAAGAATATGCTTCTAAATGAGGGAAATGATCTTTATAAAGCAGTAAGAGTAATAATTAATTTTATATAGGAATTGGAAAGGGAAAAGAAATGGGGGTAGACTTTGCTTCTTACCTGTCCTACTTCTTTCTTTGAATGTTTAGTGGCTTTCAGATCCGTAGCTTCTTGAAGACGTGTAAAAAGATTGTAAAACTGATGTATATTTTGATTGAGTCATTGTGTGTACAATATAATGTATCATGTATAACTCATTTCTTTTAAACAGGTGTCAGCAATGCATGGTTAGAAACTCTTCTTGCTGTAATAGAAGCTTTACCAAAAGAAACTGTCAGACACGAGGTAATAATAATCTCTCACTTATGCTAACAAAAAATAATACAAAGATTGTGAAATTGTATTTCCCTGCAAGTTTTTTTCACCTCAGTCAGATTTGTGGTAGTTCTGTGAAAGTGGTAATGATTGTGGAACATACTGTAAGACGAATGTGCAAAAAAGCAAGACAGGAAGCCTTAAGAGAAGTTCTTTAGCAAATAAAGTCAACACTTCCACTGCACCTTGTATTCTCAGTAACACGTTTTCCTGCACTCTGTTTTGGTTTATAGGATAGTATTTCACTCTGTGTCTTCGTGAAGAAACTATATTTTGTTTACTACTGGACTGAAATTCCAGTCTGCTGTGTCTCCTAAATGGAACTGAATGCTGAAGATCCATTTCTTTTAGTGTATTTCATTTGCTCTTGATGTACCAAAACCCTAATGCACTGCAAACACTTAATTTTTCACAATGTAGCTCAAGAAGAAAGAAGAAAATCTGTCACTAAGTTATAATGCCAGTCCTTTTTAGCCGGCTAATTTATTCACTTCTGAGTGTTCATATTTTGTTAAGTTTAAAAGCTTTTCAACAGGCGTATTTACTGTGTTTATAATTTAAAAAAATATGGAGATTTAAATATATGTTTGTTTGTATGGTTTAAAAATTCTCATTAAAATAAGAGTAAAATCCAGAACTGTTTAAAAAATAAACTTCTAAAGGGTAAAAACTTAGGTTGGGTGAAGCACATAGAGATTATTCTTGTCACCACCAGAATCTAATTACAATGTAATTTTAAAGATGTCATTTAAAAAAAATGGACTATTAACATGCATAGACACCATTATTGTTAGTACTGATTAATTCAGTGAAAAGGTTAATGACATTTGGGATATGTTTTTCTAGATTTTTTTTTTTAAGAAGAGGAATACTTTATTTAATGCTCACAGTTTTTCTGCTCATATTTCTTCTTTTTTTTTCCCATGTAGATCCTGAATCCACTTGTATCCAAAGCACAGCTTTCTCAAACACTTCAGTCCCGCTTAATTAGTTGTAAAATCATGGGAAAAGTAGCTAACAAGTTTGAAACTCATATGTAAGTAGACTGTAAATACATTTTCATTCCACAGAGTAAACCAGTATTGCTTTGTTAGTGGACAAAAATTACTACGAGCAAAGTAGACTTTATTGCAAAAATGAAATGCTACTATTTTTTTTTTTTACATATTCCATTCTTTATTTAACTAGCATGTTCAGACTTGCTAATGATAATAATTTTATAACTTGAGTTTGTTTGTTCTTTCACAGTTTTGAATAGATACCATTTTCATACCATTCTTCCATACTGTTTTTCTTACCAGAAAATAAGCCACAAAGTGGATTTCTCTGCAACTTACAGACACAGAACACAGCTTCATCTCCTTGGAGTTTCTTGTCATGAACAGAAGAATTCCATTCCTTTTTTTAAATTATGTAACCACATTTAGCATGTAGATCTGTTTTTTTCTATCCCTAATTAAAATGTAGATATATCAGGAGCTGCTGCTGTTCCCTGATATTATCCAGCTCTTAAATTCAGTGTGTGTGAGTGTGGACAGAAGAGGGTGCAATGATGAAAGTAAATTTGAGTAACTCATCTGCCCAAAGCAGTTGGTGTGGTACCTTCCTTGGCCAGTTTACCCAGGCTTGTGGTAGTAGGACCACTTCACCAAATGTGTTTCCTATCTGGGCAGTTGGCACAATGTGACTTTGAATTACACCAGAAATCCACTGCAGGCTGCTACATGCACAGAAACTGTCTAGCTGATGAGGTCCACTCTAATAATGGTTTTGACGTGCCCCAAAATGCAAGAATTCAGTATAACAGAAAAGAAGAACAACAGGACAATATGACAAGATATTTAGGGATAAATTTCTTTAGATTATGTTTTTTTCCTTTAATAAAGAAGAATTAGAAGCAGCCAAAAGGAGACCACCTAAATCTTTGTTTGCTGTTTAGACTATACTTGTTGGACTTGTAATAATAATGAATATGGTAGATTAGAATTTTTGGAGAATGTTACCAAAGCCTTCTAAATCTTTATATTCCAGATCTCTAGGACTCTGTCAGAATAGCAGTTTCATTTATTTATTTGATGTTACATTCTCATGAAAATAAGTGACTTTACAGATTATATGGAATCCTATATGAACATATAGCAGTGTTAATTAGTAGCCATAATGATCATATTTTCTTTTGTTGTGTTTCTTCGAGGTGACTCCTTGCTGTTCAGAAGCAGGAATCTCCTCATTTCAATAAACAGATAATAGCATGCTTTCTGCACAGCCACTACATTTTAAGAAGATAACTGAGAATTTTCTGGGACATCTTGTTCATGCGGTAGAGAGCTCTGAGTGCAGTTCAGAGGCCTGAAAAGAGAGCTGGGTCCCCGTGTCTAAAATGTGGCAGACTGAGTAAAATTCAGGACACACTCTCATTCCCCTTTCAGCAGGGCTCTTGGTACAGGCCCAGAAGACATATCTGTCCCCAGGAGTAGGCAATACATAAGCATATACTCACTTTCTTCTTCAGAATGGCGCAGTTTTTCCTCATAAAATTTATACTGTATTTAAAAACTCTGTATTTGATGTTGCTCCCAGGTTATTTTATATAATTTCCTCTGTTCCAGTTTTCCAAGTTACAAAGTCTTTTTTTTTATGTAGCCCCTATTTTAGAGTATTCTAAAATGCCCAACTTCCAAGATTGTACAATTTTTGAAACTTGAGGCTAAATTTTTCTGTAAGAAGTAAATTAATTTTCACTGGAATTAATGGAGGCTGTGCAAGCTGGCTTGAAAATTTGCTTGTCTATGTCTACATACTATTTATCTTGAGTTTTGCAGTAACATAAGGATTTTTATAGAGATATTTTATGAATACTTAGGACAGAATCTTGGGCAGTGAAAGGAAATACAATGGCTGATTCTGCCAAGTTGTAGTATGTGTTTTTGTTGGTGATTGAAACACGGACTTTGCTGGGTGCATGCAAAGCCAACTTTTATTGTACAAGGCACATTCTTATACACTGTTCCAAACCAACGGTTCAGCATCTACAAACCTCAGCCTCCAGAGTCACATCTCCTGCATCTCCAACAGCCACAGATCACCATCTCCTTGCCCAATCTCCTGTTAACTGTCCTACTCCTTGTCTCCCCTCTTGCTCTTTGTCTTGTCTCCTGCTCCTTGTCTCGCCTGCTGCCAGATTGGACATGCCCATCTCTCATCAGACATGGAGACATTCTGAATCCCCACGTTTTTACTTAAATAGAAATAAAAATTTTTATTTTGTATCTGCGTTTGATTTCTGCGAATACTGGGTCTACTTGCCTGAAGGCGTTGCAGTATTCGAGCTTTTAATCTTCTTCTTCTCCCTTCTTCCTAATTATGTCTTGGGTGATACCTGCATATCAAAGATGAGCTATTACAGACATTTAATTGGGATTTGCATTTCCATTTATATAATTCTTTCAGTGTCTGTTCAGAAATTGTGCCGAAGATGAGGACAGCATTCTACTACCTACTACCTAGTAGCCTACCTATTTTTCTAATTTACCAGAAATAATAGATATAATATGAGCAAATGATAATGGCAGTAAATATTCCTTTTTCTGTTTCTTCATGGCACATATTTGCATTCAATGTACAATATTATTTTCTAATTGCTAATTACCAGAAAAATTACTATGTGTAATAAATTAGTAATATATGGGAGAAACAAGTAATGTATGAGTAAAGTTCAGTACTACTCAATGGATTTTATATATTCTTGTTCTATATATTAATATAAAATGTTCACATTTTTAGTATTAAAAGAGAGGTTCTTCCGTTGGTAAAATCACTGTGCCAGGATGTGGAATATGAAGTTAGAACATGCATGTGTCGGCAACTGGAACATGTAGCTCGAGGAATAGGGTGAGTACAATTTATCTAACTGATCTTAAATGCAGAATATTTCTCTAAAATGGTAACCTAAAAACTCCTTTTAAAATTGCTGAATTCATGCATACTCAATAATGAATTTGGAGTGTACAGATGTGTTCTTAGGAATTGACTGTTGGCAGTTGTCTCTTTTCCAGTTTTAGATTTTTCTTTCTCTTTTATAGTAAAATTGCTGAACCACAAACCCAACAGTTTTTTGTAAATAATTACTTCGTCTATAGCTTCTTGAAATCATCTCAATTACCCATTGATGGTATTTGGCTTATTTAAAAATTCTGACAAGTATTAACAGATTTAGTAATTACTCTGCAGTGTTTTGAGAAAGGATGCCAAATAGGTTTTGTAAGCAAATTTCAGCTCAGTATCAACTTTTACTTGAAGACTGAAGGCCTTCAATATTTACTCATAGAATTGAAAAAGTCTGGAACTTTAATAAAAGAAAATGTTAATTACTCGCAGGATTGGTCTCTGAGTGAACAAATATTTTAAAATTCAAGGTCTCTCTACCTGGTATTTTGTCAAGGAGGAAAAATGCAGTAACTTCTTTTACAGACTGGAAAATTTATGAAGTAACGTTCCCTACCCAGTGCTAGACAGCAGAGATAGATTAGTTCTTGAGTGTCCATCTGGCTTTTAAAATTGTAAATTTATGAGCAAATTCAAGGATGAGGCTGAAGCTGAAGTGTAGTTGGAAAGATCTGTTAAGTATGTGCTTGAGTTTGTTATGTTAGTACAGGTGTTTGTGGATGCTTTCCTGTAGCTGTGGAATGATTTCTGGGTTGGGTTTTTTTGGTGTTTGTTTCTTTGTTTTGTTATTTTGTTTTTTCTGTGTTTTTTGTTTTTGTTTTTTTTTTTTGTTTGTTTGTTTGTTTGTTTGTTTGTTTGTTGTTTTAGGGGTTTTTTATTGTTGTTGTTTTGCAGGTTTTTTTGGGTTTTGTGTTTTTTTAATGGAGAATTATATTGTGGTTTAGATTTCAAGTTATTAAAAAAACAAATTAAAAAAACCATCAAAACCCCCCGAAACTAAACCACCAGAAATTCCTGAGGCAATATGCTTAGGGAATATAGAGATATAGGAAATTCACAGCAAGAGCTAAGCATTGCTGTTATGTACTTAATTTGTCTTTTTTTTTTTTCTAAGATCATGTAGAATAGTAATTTCTATATTCCTAGAAAAACTTGTCTTTATTTCATAGAAAATAATCTTATTTATGTGCTTTAGGCAGAAGTTCAGAGGATGTGAATAATGTTGAAACCATATTATACTCATCTCAGTAAAGTTGCTCTTTTTTTTTTTTTACTTTATATCAAAATGTAGGCTAGCATAATAAATCATTCTAACATTTGCCATATTGAATGTCTTTCAATATGAAAGAACTTGTGATTAAAGAAGAGAAAGGTACTGTTTGTCAGTACTGTTGATATTTGTAAAATTGGGAATTTAACAGGCATTTTATGAAACCGAATTACTGAATAATTTGAACTTGCATTTATTTTTACTGTGTGCATGGATCTCATGTATCTTCATGTATCACAAAATTCAATTCTGTTTAATGGGAGATTAAAGATGAGAGAAAGAGAGGGTTCTGTTTACCTCCAGGGAGTAGCCTGGTGTTTTTATTCCATAACTGCTGTGTTTTGAAGAGGGAGATGGTTCTTTCCATCATATTAGTTTGAAGATTTTTGATGCTACCAAGTTGAAAACTGAAAAAAAAAGTTTTCTATATTTTTTTTTTAATTTCTTTCTCCTCCGCACATTTCTATGTTTTGATTTAGGATGTAGTCCTACCCTTTTCTTTCTTGGTCATTCTTAGGCTGTCTGTTCTTATCTATCTCATTTGTTCTTGCTCAATCCCGTGGGAATTTTTTTGTGTCTTAAATCTGAGATATTGTCTCCATTTCCATGGGTTCCTGTAACATTCTCACTCAGCCTGTGTTGTAGTCAAGAGCTGAGAAGTAAGTATATGAATTTGGCTTTGAAAATTATTTGTGATGCATAACACAGAAATTTTTTTTTAAAGAGTATAAATATGTTATTCTGAGTAAACTATATGCATATAGTTTATGCATATATCCTTATCTAGGATATGCATATAGTTGGAGAATATTTCTTACAGCTACAAAAATTATTTTGGTGGTAGCCTTTAGGAAGCACTCACAGTTTATATGAATCTGTGTGACTTTACTTTCAGCAGTTTTATTTTACATTTAAAATAGGTTTATGAACAGCCAGGTGTTAAAATAGTAACTGAAAGTGTGTTTGTGTAATTTTCTTCACTCCTCCAAATTTAAATTCAACATATACTAAGCAGTGTGAAAGAAGAATGAAAAAATGTTGTTTTCAGTGGTTACGAGGTGGCTGTATCTTAAGTAACTATACTGGAAAGGAAATTTTCTTCTGTTTAGTGTCTTTAAAATGAACTAAATTTAATTTATTCTACCTGGGAGTTGAAAGTTTTAAAAAATTATAGGTATTTTGCA
This sequence comes from Vireo altiloquus, assembly GCA_013396875.1. NCBI lineage: Eukaryota > Metazoa > Chordata > Aves > Passeriformes > Vireonidae > Vireo > Vireo altiloquus. The sequence goes on along the minus strand of VZRF01014334.1, from coordinate 830,315 downwards.
GTGGCAAGTGACAGTAGTACTTGTAATTTACCCAGCCTTACAATAGTGGGTTTGATAGGGCTAAATACTTTGTTATCAGTTAGTGGTCTGTCCTGTGTATTTTTCTTTGATTCTTTCCTCATCAACTTTTATTTTAGCATTAATGTATTCATATAAACTCTTCTCTCTCTGAAGTTTTTACTTAATCCCTTCTCAATGCTTTAGATGATTTAATCTCATAAGAAATGGGGAGCATTCAGTATTTTCAGTATGGAAGCTCTTCCAGTGTGTCATGTTGAGGATGAAGAGGTAGAATGAAGAAATAACTAAACAAATCTTTAGATAAACATTGAGGGTATAACGTGACAACAGTCCCAAAGCTTATTTTTACTAGTTAGTTAGTTATTGCTACTAAATGATATACCATTTTCTTGTAATTTTATTTGAATATTTAATCATTTTAACCATTTTCTTGTAATTTTATTTGAATATTTAATCATTTGCTTGGAAGAATACTGTTAAGCTACCTCTTGATTTGCTGATAGGAATAATAAACTCTGTTAGGTGAAAATCACTTTGATGCTGAATATAAACATTTGAAAGGATTTTTGTATATATTGACTTACAAAAGGGGTAGCTGTTACTACTTTAGTCTGATTGGAAGTGATTTTTTGAGCATTTTTATTTCAGCAGCCTGGAGTTAAGTGTTAGCAGTATATTAGTAAGTCAGTACCTACCTAGGCAAAAAAGGACAAGCAGAACTCTTTCTTTAGTGATTTTAACCAAGGCAAAAAGCCAGTGTTTAAACTAGTTGGGAAATCACATTTTCTATGAGCAGTAGATGCTCTCTGTAAAGGAGACTCATCTTTGATGTATATAATTTCCAGACACTTCAGTCCAATGTGGCTCATACTTAATAATTTTTGGCTTTGGACTGTCATATTGAGCATATTTGATCATAAGAATTTCCTTAGTGACATAGTGAAGTAGCTGGAATCCTTAATTTTTTTTAGACTACATTTTTTCGAATTTATTTTGCACTAATTTGAATGCTTTATAAATTATAAAGTTTCACATTTTAAATTTGCATGTTTGTTTGGTTGACAAAGAAAAAAGTCCTGAGATTGACTGGAGATTTTTCTTTAATTTTAGTTTCCTTAGGACTTTGTCAGCTTTTCCTTCTTGACTTGCCAAAAAATACCTAAATGAGTATTTCAAGGAAGAATTCTGTTTTGCAGTGACAGTATTGTTTCATTGTAAGTTTTCTTTTGACTGCTTGCTTCATGTTGCAGGACAGAACTAACAAAAACTGTGGTGCTTCCTGAGTTAGTGGAACTGGCAAGGGATGAGGGCAGCAGTGTACGCCTGGCAGCTTTTGAGACCTTAGTGAATCTGCTTGACATGTTTGATGCAGGTAAGAATCTAATTTAGGCTTACTCGCCCAGTTCTTAGTGCTCTAGTGCATCTTATAATTGTATTTAAATGCTTTTTATTCTGTCTGCATTATTCAGACATTTCTGATTTTATTTTGTTTATGGCTTTGTCCTTTATATTTCCTTAAATTTCATGTCTTGCTTGATATACGGAAAGTTTTAAGGGAGGTGAACTAGTTGTCCATGAAATCATTTATCATACTCCACATTTCTAATATAGTGTGCCTAAATAGAATGAGTAACATTACTGTATAAATAATGGGAATATTGTGTTGCTAGTATTTAATTAATCAATTGTAGTGCTATCAATACACAGAATAAGAAGTGCTAGCTCAACAAAAATGTACTGTATGGGAACTTGGTGATGAATTACTGTAATATATGGTCGTATTTAAGCCATGCGGAGGAGTGGATAAGGAAAAGAAAAAATTATAAAGTTTGGGGAGAATACTGTAAATGGACTTTTTAGCAGTTAGTGTTTCTATCAGTAAGTATGATAGTAGGTTAGTTTTCTAATTCTTGAGCCTTTGGATTGATGCTATCAAGTTTGTGTCTCTTTGCACCTCTCAAGTCTTCACTCCTCCTTCCCCACCCCCTGCTATAACTACTGCTTTAAGTTACTGTAAGAAGCTTAGAGAAAGCAGTCAGGGGTTATTTACAGCTTTGTAAGGAATGTGTTTCTTGAAATTGGGTTTGCTTTCATGGCTGAACCAGAAAAGGAACACTTTTGAAGGTAGATGTCCCAAAACTACATCCTAGCATTTCTCTCCCACAATATCAAAATATTTCTTCAGGTCAACCTAACTTTGTTCAGCCACAATTATTTGCTGAATTTTGCTGTTCATCTACCATTTGAAAAATCATAATCCCTTTAAAACTCAAACATTTCAAAACAATTATTTTATTTAAAATAAGTCAAAAATTATAAATTTCTTTAAACATTTGCTCCTTTATTTTATAAGGATGCAGAGTGCTTGGATTAAACTTTAGTTTCTAAATGATTTCATATATTTCCTGTGCCCTTAATTATTTTGTTTCTCTGTGAATTTATTGTATACCAAAAGGTTTTGAAATACTTCTCAGTAGGTTTAAAAAATTAACTTGCAGCATATCCAGATTCTTCTATTTACTGTCATAGTCAAGTTCAGTCTTGATCTCCCTTGTGTTCCTACTATTGTAGGAAATCTTGTTGTAGGAGTACTGCAGTATTCTTTCTCTTTCTGTATTCTTGGTGAAAGAAGAAGGTAGTGACTATTTATTCTCTGCTGCATCCTTTACTGGGGGGATGCCTTTTCCTTAACAACAAACAAACAAATAAACATAACAGGCAAGGTATTAAATTTAGGACCTATATTATATTAACATGCTCGTCATTCTCTCTACCTCTTGTTTTGAGAATGCCTGCCGGAAGTAATCCTGAGAATGTTAAATGAAATTTTTCCTGATTTATTACAGAAGTTGGGTCTCTGTGCTCTTTTTAAAATGTTGACAAGTGGTTAACTCTAAAAATTTCTTTTGTTTTTCAGATGATCGGAGTCAAACTGTTCTCCCATTAGTGAAATCGTTCTGTGAAAAATCCTTCAAAGCAGATGAATCTATCCTAGTTTCTTTATCTTTCCATTTAGGGAAACTATGTAATGGATTATATGGTATGATTTAATTTCTTTTTAAAAATCTTTAAAATGAGGGAGGATTGGAAAATTTGAACCCCTTGGAAAAGATCCAGATTTGAGTGTATCAAATTAAATGGTAGTTAGATTTTGGAAATTTCTTCTTAGGGTGACCCTCTGCTTATTGTTTGTTGTTATTTTTGTTTTGTTTAAACAGGGTCAAAGATGGACACATGATGTTTTATCTTTATTGGTTTGACTGGTTTATTTGTGTATTCTGCATCTTTGGATTGGGATGACTGAATTTTTGAAACTAGAAACCTTTGAAAACATTATGATATTAACTTTGTATGTTCATTTCTGTGCTTGATCTCCTTTTCAAGGAACAGTGCAGAGTGTGGCCCATTAGGAACTTCAGGGGAGAAAGGAGACCTGGTGGCATGTGGATTCCCCAGCTGCAGCTGAGGCCAAATCTGAACTCATAATTTTTATACCCATAATTTCTGCTTGAATTTTCACTTGAGCACAGCACGTCTTTTCTTGATAATTCTGCACACCATATATTACCTGTGGAGGAACAGCACAGAATCATGACTTTACATTATAATTTCCCCCTAACCTCTCAAAACCTTTGATCTTTCCTACAGCCCTTTAAAATGAACCTTTGTAATTACGTTAGAGACTACCAAAGTGACCATTGCTTCACTGCAAATTACTTGAAATGACTGTTCCACAGTGTCAAACTGTTATTTTCAGAAGCAGAGAGCTAGGACATTGGATCCTGTATTTATCATGTTTTTCCAGTCTTTTCTTCTCTAGGCTGAATGACTAATTCGTGATCATTCTTCACCTCTGAACTCCATCTGACAAGTTCATATTTTTCTTGAAGTGTTATGTCTTAGGACAGTTGAACGAAGTGAAAGGGTTACTTCATATGTCTTGTTAGATATATTGCTGTTCACATTTTTCAATATGAAAAATTGCCTTTTTTAAAAAATAAATCTAGCAGATAGTTAGTCTTTCTCTTTCCTGGCCTTGAGCAGGTGATGCAAATCAGGCTAAGCACGGTACCTTACTGCTGTTCTAATGGAATAGTAGTCTAAAGTTTTAAGGCCATATGTCCAATTACTGAAGATCATTTTAAACTCTTGAAGAATAAGCAGGCTCTGTCCTTGATTGATGCTTTCAGAATACTGAATAAGCAAAGTCTCTTGTCCAGCATCCAGAAAATCAGTGAAAATACTGAATAGTGCCACAACTAGGATAGAACTTTCTTTATACAGTTGCCTATCTTGTCAGTAGTCCATGGGTAGTTTTCTCTTAGTTGTTTTTCCAAGCAGTTTTGGAGCACCTTTATGGTTTTTAATCTCTCATTCCTGTTCCCCTGTTGTGAAATTCATGACCTTTACTGCCTCTTTTGTTTCACAGGTCCTGTTATCCCGTACTAGAAGGAAATTGAATCAGTTTGACAAGTTTTCCTTTTGCCATGTTGTCTATTTCTATTTTTTGGAAGAGGGGAGGGTGGTGTTTGTATTTACTAGTAGATTATTTTATTTCTTTTTTTTGCTTCAGTTTTTTCAAACATGTGAAAGTAACCTGACTTATCTAATTATATGGCTTGTACTTTCCCTCTCCAGCTATTAAATATCAGTACCACTTCCGCCCTTTTCTGTTCTTTTATTTGACTTATTTAAGAATTCAGCAATTAGTACTTAAATATTTTGAATACTAGAATGAAGCACATCTGACTCTGCACATTTCGAGCACCTCTTGCTTAAGACCCTCTGACCTGTTGCTTCTCTACTTAGAGCTTGAATCTTTGTCACAGTCACTAATTGTCCTCAGCCTGATGATACTAGTGGAATTTGAAAAAGAAAATGAAATTATTAAGCATTTCAGCCTTCTTGGTACCAGTCACTGATAGTTTTCCTCCCTCTCTGGAGTAGAAAATTGAGCCTTTCCTTGATTACTGTCTTATTACTAATGCACTTGTAGTTTTTGAATTCTTGCTAGTTGCATTCCAGTTTGTTCTGACTACTGATGTGTACTGATTATACTCTGCTAGATTCAAGGGGGTGGGAGGGAGGGGAGGGATAAAATCAAGATATTTGATAGATTTCAAAATAAGATTTGTTTGGGTTCATTATTAATAGCATTTGTAATGAGGAAAGCTTGTTGTTTTGTTTGGTTTTGTTTGTTTTTTTTTTTTCTTTTTTTGAGGCATTTTTACTCCTGAACAGCACTTGCGGTTTTTGGAATTTTATAAGAAGCTTTCCACACTGGGTTTACAGCAGGAAAATGGGCACAATGATAATCAACTACATCTGCAAACTCTGGAACAGGAAAAGAAGTATATTTCAGTGAGGAAGAACTGTGCTTACAATTTTCCAGTAAGTAATATTAATTTAAGGTGTAATATTAATTCGTGTCATGCATATGGTTCACTAAATAGGACTGCACGAGTGATAGAGGAGTTACTCCTTAATTGTTCATTGTTACCTAGATTTTAGCTCTTTATTACAAAGTTTCAGCTAGTGAGGTTATCCAAAAGAGTTAGCAGGAAATACTACTCTTTGCAGAGCCTCAGAAAATTACTGGCAAATTTTGACTGAGGAAATGGTGTTCGAAGAATTTACTGGTCTTATTCTTTCCTACACATTTTCTCCAAACTCTTAGCACAAAGGGTTTGGGAAAATGTCTGTGAAACAGGATCCCCAGTTTCAAACCACTTGAATCTACACTTTCACATTGACTGTGTGTCACATCCTTCTAGGGAGTTGAAGATGGAAACTGAATGCTTAGGTTGATGTTTTAATCATGCTCCTGCCTTAGTAGAGAAAGTCTTTTCAATTTTATGTAAGGTCTTTAAATACACCAGTCGTTTCTGTAAATGTATTTTGACATTTTGCATTTGTATTCAATGAAAATATGTTTTCACAAAGAGCCAATAGACAACTATTTTTTCTTCTGCCTTTTAAAGGCAAGCACGCTGTATGTAAGTAGATGTCTGTTGGTTTATTTGAGCAATACCAAGCTATGCACAGACACAATCATGTTGAAATTCAGATTCTTGCTTTGCTGCTTGCTGAAATGTTCTTTGTTTTTGAAGTATCCATTCGCAGTTTTTGCTAGAGTAGAGAAACATTAACAATATTTGTAAAACTGAGGTTTTATATCTCATGGTTTTAGTCCTTTTCTTCAGAAGAAAAGCCTGCAGCATGTCTGGAAGATATATAAATTCAGTTTAGTTCTCAACTCCCGATTTTGTCAAGTGCCTGTGTTTTAACAGGGCCAACAAAACCTTCACATTTCCTTTTTAAAATAGCAACCTGTTATCTCTCAACTTCATCTGATAATCTCTGATAGTGTGATCCTTTAGCTGTGTACTTAAAAAAGGACTTTATCCTTCCACAGGCCATGATTGTTTTTGTGGATCCAAAGAACTTCAATTTAGAACTTTATTCTATATTCTTCTGCCTTTGTCATGACCCTGAAGTTCCTGTCAGATATACTATGGCCATAAGCTTCTTGGAAGTAAGTCTACGATGGTTATTTGTTACTGCTCACATGGGTTTATTTTATTTTGTTTTCTTCTTTAAGCTTACATTTGTGACTGTTCAACCAAAATAAAAAGACTGGAGAAAATGTATTGAACTTACTTAGTTTGTCAAGGGTGTTCTGTTCCTTCCAGCCTCCGTCTATAACCCATATACACACATTATTTTATTTAAGTTGTGTGATGTTTGGCTACAAAAGACTACTGCTGTGTCAGATTGTAAGGAGAAAAAGCTGAAAGAAACTTCCAATGATCTGGTACCACAAACATAAACAAGTGTAGTAACTATAATATTTGAAGTTTTTCAATGATATTAGAAAACAGACAAATGGGAGAAAGGAACTTGCCCTTTCTGTGCCTGAAAACCTTTACACCTGTAGTTTGCTTGTGGGGAATGTGAGGAATATTTATGTGGAACAAATCCAAATGAAATGCTCAATTTAATATGAAACTACTTGGAAATTTATGCAGATGTAACAGCATATTTTTTATATTTCTTTTCAGCTTATATAAGTTCTACTCTGTTATTTAAAAAAAATTTTAAAAAATGTGTATATGCATGGGTAGTATTAGCTATATGAGATGAATTCCAGAAATTAAAATACACTCTCCTAAATATAGAAACCAATATAGGGAAATCTTTGAAGTTTTCATATTCTCTTACTGAGAATCCTTGTGTCTCAGTCCTTGAGCTCAGCTTTGATCCCATTTTGTTGCTGGGGAAGTCAGTAAATTAAGCATAAGAAAATACTAAAATGACTAGTAGAGGAAAAAGTGGCTTTATTTCCACCATCGTAAGAAAGATGTATGGATTTCCAGTTCTTACTACCTATTGAGGCCTTGTTTTAATGAATGATAATCCAACATAATAGTTGAAATTGTAAAATTAGCATTTAGTTCTACATAATATTTTGGTTTAGCTATATAACATTACTAAGGCACTGCCTGAATATAAGGAAAGTATTTTAGCTCATTTTTTAAAAGCTTTTCCATCTTGATTGGAAGTAAGCTCTTATTTTCACTTGGCTTAAAAAACCATTAAAAAAATCATCTAAATATTCCTTGTGGCAAAAAAATCTCATTCCTCAAGTTTGTGTTATGCTTGCTACGAAACCTTTTTAATAGCGTGTAGATGGACTGCTAGTGTTTTTTAAAAATTTACATGAGACCAGTGAATCACATCAGTCACAGTCAAAACTCCAAAGAAGTAAGGAGTGAAAACTTCAGATGGAAGGCTGGAGAAGCTTAAAATCCAGCACTGGCTAAGAAAATTTTTACGTTTTATCTTCTGTAAATTATACAGCAGGCTGACTCTTAACTCTCCTAATTTACAGCATTTGAATATTCCACAAGGAAATTTCTAGTGTGGCAGTGCAGCCTTAAACATTTTTGGTAAATGCGAAATAGAGTTAATTCTAAAAGCATGTTTCATAGTTAAGGTAATAGACCTGTTTCTTAACTCACATTCTTGATATAAACATATTTTTAATGTGATCAGTGGGAAAGCACGCAACTTTAGGAGGCTGATATTGAACAATTTTTTCTGTGTCTCTTCATGCTTACTGTAAAGTAAGTAAGTGGTGTTGTGCCATAGAACTAAAGAATGTTTCACCTTGCTATCTTACTGTCATTTTTTAGGTTGCTAAGCTTTTAAATTCTGATGTGTATACAATACATAAAGAACTGGTTACGCTGTTACAAGATGAATCACTGGAGGTAATACACTTTTATTGGAACTTATTTTTGCTTATTACATAGAGGCAAATTATCTTCATGTTTAATAACTCTTCAGTAACACAGTAGGGTAACAATTTGTAATTATTAACAGCTTTTACTTCTATTGCATGGATGCTACATAAAGATGCCAGCCTTCTGTGAATAAAAAGGAGGAAAATAGGAAGGTGTTTGAATTTAGTAAACCCACGCCAAAGTTATTAGCTTTTAAAAATACTAAGTCTGAATAGTTTTAATTGCCGTATTATTTATTACCTTACAAACTCCAAAAAGCTTTGGGTTTGGTACTAAGTTAAAATAATGGTTGATGGGATTTAAGGTCTTTTGCTTTGTTTTATTTTTATTGTCCAATTGAAGAGGAGGTGAAGAAATTGTGTATGGTTCAGAGATCAAGATTTACAGGAGGAGTTTTGGTCCAAGGTAACCTGCATAGAACATGAACCAGTTATATTGCAGTTAACATAGTGAGACTTTTTTGGATGGAAAAAAGAGACATATTTATGTTAAAGACAAAATCACCATTTCCTCTGATACCAGTTACTCCAGTAGTTGATGTTTCTTGCTTTCTATGAGGATCTTTGGATATGGCATAAAAAAATGAGTTTTGTATTCAGGTGCTCTTTTTTCATTCAGTACCTTTCGTTAGGTGTTTTCAGGGAAATTAATAGTATTCATAGAATATCTATTTATAGTTTATGAAATTCTGACCCATATTAGAAGATTTTTCAAGTTGAACACCTGAAGGTTGAGACTTAGAAGCATCTGGTGATTTTGAAAAATTCCTTGTTTTGATCTCTGTATGTTTCTATGAATAATAACAAATATATTGAGCTTTATCTTATATACCACCTCAGTCTGACAAAAAAAATTCAGTTATGTACTTTTCTAATCAAGTTTAAGGTCTCACAACATTTGAAAGTAGGATTAGTCTATTACTATAGGATCTATATTGTATTTTGTCTATCAGCAGTTGCATCTTTTCTTAACACAGGAAAAATTGCTTTTAAGATACAGCTGAAAAATATAAAAAATAATTTATTTTTGTTTATTGAGGCTCTTCATGTTCCTGATGAAACACAGACCTTTCTTAAGGGTGAATGTTCATTTAAAAATATTTTATTCTCTGGATAGTTTAGAAAACTTGTCTGATCACATAAATATAATCTGAGACCTGTAGTGCTTATATTACTTACCACATTAAAATATCAGTTCTAAATCCTAGTCCTCATCAATGCAACTAATCTCCTTTTTTTTTTCAACATGAGAGAGCAGTAAATTAAAAGGTGTCAGGAGGGATATGTTGGTGAGAGTTAAAAATGGAGTTGAGTTCATTTACAGACCTCTTTCATGCAGCCTTTCTTTAAACAGGTATTAGATGCCCTAGTAGGTCACCTTCCTGAAATCCTTGAACTGATGACTAATGGAGGAGAAAACAGTGGATCAGAAAGCAAGGTGGGTATTCCCATGTGGCTTTTTAAATTTTCTTTCTAAGGGAAAGTAGTAGCAAATTTCAGACAAATTTTGTAGGAAAACGCTTTGATGATTAGTTTCTGCTTTGGAGAGATATGCAGTTTCTGTTTGGTTGTTTTGTTTTTTTTTTTTATTGTTGACTTTATAAACTTTAACATTAAAAAAATTGTTTTGGAAACATTAATCTAAAAATGAACAGTTTATACACGTTCTCTTTCTAATTAACCACAGTTAAGTGAAAACAAAACTTGGTTTCATGTTAAGTGAATGATAGCTAATACGTATTTTAAATCTTTTTCGTATTAATGTATCAGTTGCTCATGGGTGCCATTTTCACGCTTCTACTAGAAGGAAATCTATTTCCTGAAGTAAAGACACTGGTCTGTACTCGGGTCCCAGCTTTTCTAGTTTAGTTGTATGTGGTACTGGCTGATGGTTTATTCCATGACTCCTCACTTCTAACATGGAACAGAAAAGGTGCTGGTTTCGACCATACTTCCTGAATATGTGGATAAATTGAGATGTTGCAGCAGTATAAGAACTGAAGAAATTTATTTCATGGTATGGACATAAGTGTAATTTAAAACTTTGAATGTCTCATATGTTTACAGCTGTAAATATATATATAATACATAGCAAATGCAATGTCAGGTGTGGCAGTCTGTTTCATTTTTATTAGTGCTAAAGGGAATTTAGCTTGGCTACTGTAAATTCTTTGCCTCCTACTGAGAATTGGTTGTTTTGTCCTACTAAAATTAATTCCTACTAAAACTAATTAGGGGATTATGAACAATAACTGCAAAGATTAAGAGGATAAAAGAGAAATGGGATTCATTTGGTTTGATTAAGAGAATACTAAGGAGAGTTGGCGTAATGGTCTTAATATCTGTGAAAGGGTGTTACAAAGAGAACAGTGTTTAGTTTTCCTTTGTCAGGAGAAAGGGTTGGAGATGAAAGTGTATTTAGTTAGGTACTGGAATAGCTTTTGGATTAGTCTTCCTGTCTTACATTGTTGTGATATGCTTTTTAAGCATAGTGACAAGACACACAGCTCGAAAACGTAAAATTAACATTTATCTTTCTGTTTCTAGTTACTCTCTATTCCTGACTTGATTCCTGCACTAACAACAGCAGAACAGAGGGCAGCGACTTCTTTAAAATGGAGAACGCATGAGAAGTTACTCCAAAAATATGCATGTCTCCCTCATATCATATCAAGTGATCAGATCTATTACCGTTTTCTTCACAGAATGTTGACAATCATTTTGACAAATGTGAGCTCACCTCTTCCTTTCTCATTTGCATTTATTTGTTTATGTGAGTTGGAGCAATGACCACTGGATATTTGCTATGTGTAGTACTTCCTATTTTATATCAAAGTACTATCCTTGTCACGTGGTATATCAAGCTGTGGGATTTTTTCTTGAGAATTTTCGCTGAAAACTTTCCCCCATTTGAGGAGCAAAATTTGGATTGACAGTTTTCCTCCTATCCAAGACTTTTTTCCTTTCCTTGTGCTCATCATCAGTTTGTTTCTAGTTGAAATCAAAACCTTTTCTTTTGACATATGCCTTCTTTTTCCTGATTCTATACATTACATTTTGTTCTTTATGAAAGAACACTGTATTTCTAAAAGAAATCATCATTTAGAGCTACCAGTCTGAAATCTTACTGAGTTAATTCAAGAATAAAACTCTTACAAGAGAAGATGTTGTAAGTTTTATTTCTAACACCTGCAGTACAGAAGGTGCCTTGCAAACATGGAATATTTTAAGGTGCTTGTAAAATAGTTGAATCTACAAGTTGGGCAGAAGGAGGTGTCTCATGAATTGGCCAAAACTTCCTAAATCTCCTTTACATTATGACAATTATTTCAAAATTTATAAAGTTAATCTGCTTTTTAGCTATTCTTTTCTAAATGTTTTTAATCATATTCTTTCAGATATGTTTAATTGTGTTCCCTTTATTTCTTACAAGAATGTCCTGCCAGTCCAAAAAGCAGCTGCTCGGACTCTCTGCGTTTATTTGCGCTACAATCGCAAACAAGAACAGAGACATGAGGTTATTCAGAAACTGATTGAACGTAAGATGGTTTTTCCTCAATTGCTTAGAAATGAAAGTTTTGACTGAAGATCTATTTATAGTTACATTTATTCAGTGTAATTTCCTTCCATCATTGGAGGGATTACTCTTGGAAGACATTCAGTTGCTCATATTATCACCAGCAGAATGTACTGTGCATATGTGAGGAATATATCTGGAACTTATATAAAGGGACTGGGGAAGAGGCAATGCAGGAAACTGATAATATGCTGAGACCCCTCCAACCCTACTTCTTGTACCCAAAATTATTAAGCAGCAGTATACAAAGCAGAGTTCCTCTGTAGAAATAAAATTCTCTAGAGGCTTCAGCATAAGAGGGTCTGAATAAACCTAAGAAATTAATTTATTAATCAGTCCCCTAAAGTTGATGCTTTGGTATATGCTATGTGTTCTAAAGATAGTTGAGAAGTTTTAACAGTTCCCATTAACGTTACTTAATGTTTACACAGTAGTTTTGATACTCCTGTGACGTAGTTTGAAAGGCATAGAGGTCTTTGTTTTCACAGTAGCTAATTCACATGCTATTTTTGCTTTTTCAAGTTCTCACTGGCAGAATTAATTAAATTCAGAATGTTAGGTTTTCACTAAAAGAAAGAATTGAAATAGGCTGAGAAGTTGTGCCTTTTGATGCCTGTGATTATCATCTTCAAGTTGAAGGTCAACCTGTGAAATATTTTCTATCTGACACTGAAAACTTGACAAATAATATCTGCAAATTTTTATTTTTCAGAACTGGGCCAAGGAAAAAGTTACTGGAACAGACTTCGCTTTCTAGATACTTGTGAATTCATTATGGAACTGTTTTCAAAATCATTCTTCTGTAAATACTTTTTTTTACCTGTGCTTGAACTTACACATGACCCAGTGGCAAATGTCAGGTATGAAGAATATGTAGCAGTGTACAGTAAAAAAAGCTTTAAATAATATATTAAGAAATACCATTAGAAGTTTTATATTTTGCTTAAATAATGGGATTTGAGTAAAAACATAAAGACCCTTCAGAATGACCAGTATTAAAGACGTAGGGGAGTATGGGAATGATGCTAGAAAATCCCAGAAGCAGGTCAGTTCTGAGTGTCTGAGAGACTGATCAAAAGCATTGGGGTTTGGGAGTGAAGGGAACAGTGAGACAGAGGAGCCAGCAATAGATGGGAAGAAAGTAATATGCTGTTTCATGGGTATAGAGAGAGAGAAACACAACTTCAGTCTCCATTAGTTTTCATCCATTTCATTGTCACAATATGTAAAGTAAAACACTCAAGTAATTCTTTTAGTGGTCTGAACTAAACAAGTTAGAACAGATTTTACCTTATAGAAAAGGGTGTCTTCTTCATTGCTAAGGAAAATTGAAAAACAATACAATAATATTAAGGAATTCGGTCTGTTACTAATTTTTATACAGTTTTTTTGCTGTTATTTTTGTAGTAACTTTTTTGTTTGTTTTCTAAACAGATAGAGACCAGGCAGTTATTACCATTAGGAAAGTAGATCTTTTTTTTGGTCACGTATTTTGTGTGCTTTTATGCTTTTAATCATGTTTCTGATGTGTGTCATCCTTGCTGTCATTAACATATCTGAACATCTAATATTAATACTGCACAGAGATTTATGTAAGCATAATTTACACATACAGGTGTGCACTCTGGTAACTTCACCACATACTGTTTATTACCAAATGAAACTTTAAATAGACACTGTTTTATATAACTACCACATCTCAGCTCAGCAGGATCCTAAAAATTAAGCCATTTTGTACACACAGACTAATATTCATGTTTCATGTCATTAAATTAAGAGGATTATATTAAAACAATAAACTAAATTTGTATATAATCTGAAGTAGCTATTGCTTTTAACAAATATTTTAATTAAAAGCTCCATTGATACAATATTAACATTTATTGGAAACTTGAACTAACTTGCAATCCCTTAGCTGACAATAAAATTCATTTTGTCTTAATTCTTTTTCACATTGTTCTTGTACAGAAGAAATGCACTGTCTCCAGTGGAGTGAAGTTTACAGGTTAGATGTTGTTAGCTGATGGTTTTAAAACAGACTTAGGGAGATACTGTTCAGGATTTATGCAGTGTGATGTAACTCTTGGCAATGGGAAATTATGGTGGTTAAAATACTTTGAAGGTACAAAAATGGTAAGATGAATTCATACGAGAAATTTTTTTTGAATGTTTATAATCACAGAGTTACCATGTCTGGCAAAGGATTGTCTCTGTTCCAAAGCCAGTTGACTCTGAGTCAACAGAGAATATACCCATATGTTGTTCTTGGTGTTTCTTTTAATCTATTTCAATAGATTAAAACTAGTAATTATTACATGCTATTAACAGTCTGGTCAAATCAAGGAATTTTTATTTGCTTAGTTTCATGAAATATTTTAAATTTAATCTGCAGAGTGTTTTGGTGTTAATTAAATAAAAAGCAATGAACACATTTTTTATATGAACAGTTTAGAAATGATATCTTGGAATCAAGGGCATGAACCACAAAATGGTTTAGGTTGGAAAAGACCTTTAGGATTATCAAGTCCAACCATTAGCCTAAGACTGCTAAGTCAACCACTAAACCATGTCCCTAAGCACCACATCTACATGTCTGTTAAATACCTCCAGGGATGGTGACTCCACCACTTCCCTGGGCAGCCTGTTCCAGTGCTTGACAAACCTTTTGGTGAAGAACTTGTTCCTAATATCAAATCTGAACCCCCTTGAAGCGACTTAAGACCATTTCCTCTTGTCCTATTGCTTGTTTTTGGGGGAAGAGACCAACCTCAACAATACAACCTTTCAGGTGGTTGTAGAGAGTGATAAGGTCTCCCCTGAATCTCCTTTTTTCCAGGTTAATCACCCCCAGCTCCCTCACCCACTCCTCACAAGACTTGTGCTCCAGACCCTTCCCCAGCTCTGTTGCCCTTCTCTGGACACACTCCAGCCCCTCAGTGTCTTTCTTGTCATGAGGGGCCCAGAACTGAACACAGGATTTGAGGTGTGGCCTCACCAGTGCCAAGTACAGGGGGACAATCCCTGCCCTGGTCCTGCTGGCCACACTACAGCTGACACAGGCCAGGATGCCATTGGCCTTCTTGGCCACCTGGGCAGAGCTGGCTCATGTTCAGCTGCTGTCAAATGGCACCCCCAGGTCCTTTTCTGCTGCACTCTGCCCCCAGCCTGTAGAGCTGGGTGGGGTTGTTGTGACCCCAGTGCAGGACCTGACACTTGGCCTTGTTGAACAGCACAAGCAGGGGCAGCCTCCAGACATAAACAGGAAGATAAGGAAGGGGAAAGAAGGGCTTTTTTTTCTTCTTTTAGTCTATCCAATAAATTTACATCCTTGCAGTTGTATGGAATTGCAGTAACATGATTTTTGGTGAGACTTGGGCTCCTTTGTACTGAAGGACGAGATTTCCACGATATTTAGGTAACTGATAAAGTTAGATGTGCAGATAAGTTGCAAAATCCAGAGGTCTCCTTATTTTTCTAGCTTAAATAAAACCCCAAAATAAACCAAAGACATGTTTATGGACTGTAGTCATGATCTGTAGAGATGTTTTTGAAAACAGTATGTCTCGAAACAACACATAAGCAGCAATCCCTTCTGAAAAATAGGACCACCTAACTTGTTTATTTTGTGTCAAATGCCAGCATGAATACATTGAGAATTAATAATAAATATTAAGCATCTCCATCAAGAGGTGAATATTTAGGTGGTTTGGGTTTTTTATTTTCTTTTTGTAGAATGAAGCTATGCTGTTTGTTGCCAAAAGTTAAATCTACTCTGAAGATTCCCTCTGATAAACATTTACTTCAGCAGTTGGAATTATGTATAAGGAAGCTTCTGTGTCAAGAGAAAGACAAAGATGTCCTGACTATTGTAAAAAGAGTAAGCACTTTTCTTTTTCAGCAGCATTTTATCTTGGGCTTATCATTGAAAGTTAAGATGACTAAAGTTATGCTTTTGCTTGATTTTCTCCTTGTAAGAAGAGGAGATAAAAAATTTCCATTATCTGTTATGTAATTTTGAACAATTAAAAGATGAAGTAATGTAGTACATTCTGTGAAATTTAGGAGTGTTGATGTTTCCTTGGTTATTTTCTTGGTTACTTATATTACAGTTACTTTGTATTGATTGAAATTCAGGATTTTGGCTCAATGACAATTTATGAAAAAATAGCAAATGAACAGAGAATGGACTAAATGTTGATTCTAGTAAAACTGATCAGGTCTGTGAGAAAGAGATATCTTGTTAATCTCTGTATTTTATAATATACAGACAAAGCATTTGCAGGATTTTAAAATGTTACAAATGTGTTTGTAATGTGAATATTCAAAAAAGTACATCTTTAAGGAATGTCTGTGCTTAGTCTCAAATTTAGAAACCATGAAGTAAAATAGCTCGAGTAGGTGGCTTCCTTACAGGGCCAGTCTGCAGGAGAGACTGGGTGAACACCTGTGTAGAACCTTGTGAGTTATATACAGATTCCTGAGTTGCTTTTTTCAGTCCTGGTTCCTAAGGCTGTGCTGTAACTATTCTTGCTTTGGTGCTTCCTTGAGTGTATTTTGAGTTCCATTAGATAGTCTGTGAGTCTGTTCATTCTGTGAGTCTCAGCAGGGCTCTGAGAATATTCTCTGACACTTTTTCACTGCATTTGGAGCACAAAAATAAAAGCATAGGCTTCAAATATTTAGGAAGAAAAAACAATTTTTTTACTTCAAAGTGTGACATGCTGTTGAGTAATAATAAATAATGCTTTAATTTTCTTTATAGACAGTGTTAGAATTGGACAGAATAGAGATCTCTGTAGATGCTGTAAGTACTTCCTTTAATACTTACCAACTACTTTCAGTTTACATTTTTATGTAGTGGTTTTTTATTTTTATTGATTTTATTTTGAAGTTTCAGAAAAGATTTTACGAAAATGATTTATTGGATCAAGAAAAAGAGAGACAAGAACATCTCCTTTTGGAAATGGTATATTTTATCAGTACAATGCCATTATTTTAAAATAGTTAGTAGCGAAATATTAATGAGGCAATAATTTAAAGGTAGGGGAAATGCATATTTTGGAGAGACCTGATAGGTTCATAAACTGTGTGTAGTCTACACTTTATAATAGGGTTAGGTAATGGTTTTTTCCTTACTACCTAAATTTTTCTATGTCAATTAGAAAGGCAAACTTGAGTTTCTTGAGAAGTACCATGTATAACATAATGAACTGATCAATGAAACACCTCAGAATTCACATACAGCTTGCGTAGGCAAAGAAATTAATGTCATAACTTCTTTTGTCCCAAGGAAGCTGAAGGATGCTCTGTGTTAGAGGCTTTCCTGTTAGCCAGGAAAAAGAGAAAAGCAAAAGCTGCAGTAGGCACTTCAGCACATCTTCACCACATACTGCATCTCCACAAAGTCTGGGTTAGACCACTGCACTCCTCCGTTTCACTGCCTCCCCTCCAGCCTGAGGTGGGAGAAGCTGAGCAGCTGGTAGGGTTCAGAACATCCTGATATTGTTAACATGCTTCCTCTGACTGGTAGTAAATGAACTTTGTAGTGAACCAGAACAGATTCAGGTGTCCCAAAAATGTCATTGTTTCCTATGTTTGTGGTCTGCTTTGATGTCAGTAGCTATTGCAGGTCAGTATGAGCAAATACACCTCACCCACAGACTTCCTGCCACTTCCCAGTGTCTGGAGCCAGTGGTTCACCTTTGTTGTCAGGGCCTGCATATGCGCATTCAAAGTCTGGAACTTAGCTCTAGTCTCCAGGTAGACACAATTAATGCTTTTATAGTGAAAGCATTTGAGTGGTGCAAAATAGCCTCCAGTGTGCTCTGTGTTACTGTGTATTGTATGATGACATCAATTTTTACCCTGTTTCTACGCCTATACTTTGGAAAAGCACCTGTGTTTTTATTATATAGGCCACTGATATGTGCAGCACTTCTGTATCATAAAGGCCTCATTGAGCACTGTTTGTGAGAGGCATGCTTTTGGGGAGCCTGGACACAGTTACTTGTGACGTGTTGCAGTCCCAGACAGATTAAGAGCCATTCAACCCACTTAGATGTGTCTGACTGCTAAAGATTTTAATACTGAATATGTTAATAAGTTTCTTTGATTTTAGTAGCTGACTTTGTAGAAACTATTTTCCAGCAACCGTGACCTGAATTAATTGCCTCTTTCTTTTCTTATTTGGATAGCAATTAAAACTACATGAGAAAAATAGATTAGAATAATTATGCTTCTCTTAACACTTTTTATTATGAAAATGGTGCAGAAAATATGCTAATATTATATAGTTTTTTGAAGTTGGGGTGATATCTATTCCCCAAATGGAAGATACTTTTAGGCTGGGTAGTTTTACAGAAGGGCAAATAAGTTCCATGAAGCTGCACAGTTTTACATGGTTGATTTTGTTTTGCATAGAGATTAATCAACTGTAGATGGTAATTTTAGATCTTTATGAAGTTTGAGTATGTGATACACCTTAGCATTTAAGAAAAAAATTTTCATTGAATTGTATGAAATAAAAATATTGTCTGTTCTATTTTCAGAATATCTGTGTAACAGAAAAATTTTACGTTGCCAGCTGCCAATTTCTGTACCTCTTAAAATATAAAAAACCTTAAAAGCCAGGCATAGTTTTAATAATAAATTAGAGATGTGAACTTCAACTCTGAGCTTTCTTCAGACTGTAGTTTTCAAATGAGATATGTACCCTGATTTTGTTCTGTATTATTTAATTGCTTCTCTGGATTTTCACCTGAGGTTGTACTACTAGCAGGAGAGAGTAAAAATAAACTCTTATTTGGAAACACAATTTATTTACTTTTATCTGAGTAATATCTAAAAAAACTATTCATTCCTTTAGGAACAATTAGAAAAGGAGAAGCAGAAAAATGAAGGAAGATCTACAAATATTAATGATAAAATGTTTGAAAAGAAGCGTAAGTTTATTTATGTACATGTTGTTTATGCATGCTTTACTCTTCTGCTAAGGTAGTAGAGAAGGTTGCAGGAAAGAGACTTTATACAATAGAGTTTTAGAAATTGGAAGTAAAATTTTTTCTATATATTTCTGAAGTTATTTATGAAAACTGGCCTCATGTATTATATATAATATAAAACAATATATATGTCTTATTTTGACTTTATTAAAATACATATTATTTAATATATATTAAAAAAAAAACAGTTCTCTTTTATTTTTTATTTTTGGATACAGTATAAGCGCTTGTCTGTGGTATTTCTGAAGTGCCAGTAGCACTGGATTAGATAGTATTACCCTTTGCTCTAGGATTATGATATGTCCTCTCTTTTATATAAATTTTAGGTTTTAAGAGGGAAGGGATTATACTGGACTTTTTTTTTTTGTAGGTAGAGACAGTAAAACATCATCAGTGTTGTCAAAAAGCATAAATCTCTCTGTTTCTGGAAGTTCTTCTGGTACATCAGCAGGTAAGAGCTGTTCAAAAACTCTCCTGGAATGCTTTGATCTCACATCATCAGGTTAAACCACAACAAAGCTGCTGTTGACATCTGTGGACCCAAGTTTCACCTACTGCACAAAGATTCCCCTCCTAGAACTGAATGTATTTTCTATGGCTTTTAGTTTTGTTTTATTCTGTAGTATATAAATAATGGCCTAAGGTTTGGTTTTTTTTTATTGAAGTATTTAAATCAGTTCCTTCATCTACCATAGGTTGACAGAAAAATATATTTAAAAGTGTTCTTAATTATTGAGGAAATGCAATATTCATATTAAAAAATGTTCTTTATTGTTTTAGGCAAAGAAGAAAAAAAATCCAAGCTGGTTCGAAGCCAGTCTTTCAGTACTCAAGTACTGCATCCAAAATACAGCAACATAGACAAGTGTCCTAAGTATCTTTATCATCTTCATTCCTTACCTCATAGGCAGATATTTACTTATAGACAGCTGTTAGGAAGTTATATGCTCATGGATCTCTGAGAGTAGTGATGTGCTTACTGAATTGTGACTTATATTTTCAGCTGTTGTTTAGCTGATTAACTGAGGAAAGAAATACCATCTAAGGCATGATAAGCCTACAAATGGTTATGAATTCCTTTTAAGCTGATAAACATCACCTTTTATCATATATTAAAAATAATTTTCAATATGAATTGCTAAATCTAATTTCCTACATTTCTTGAAGAAATTTCAGCATAACTTTCTCATTTAATTTTTTCATATAAACTCAGAAATAACTTCTAATACTACTTAAGAGCAGGATGATACAATTGAGAGGAACTTTTTCGGAAGCAACCAACTTCCTTTTGTTTGTTTTTTTTTAAAGTAAATGTTCTGCTACAGGATACACATCTTCATTATCAGGAATGGGAAAGAGTTGTATGTTATCCTTTAGTGGTAAGTAGGTTATTGTATTGTATTCTACTTCAGTTTTTTGTGTGGGTTTTGAATATATGGGCCCAGTTAGACAGACATACTCTAAGATGTCATTCTACTAAAGAAAGCAGAATAATAGGTTTCCAATGCGTTTGGGCATTTAACTGCTTAGTCTACTAAGTGTATTTTTCAGATTCTTTTTGTGTTCTTACACATTTGTTTTAATTTCTGTTTAAAAATAGTAAAACTGAGTTTGTCATGTCCTAGTTGGAATTTCAGATATCATAAAAAGGTTGGGTTTGCAGTTTTTCCCCACCTATTTTACATGAGGAGGATGAATATTATGTATAACTTATACTGAATCAAGACAGAGAAACTACTGTTTGCAGTTCTGTCCACTAAATTTTAAAGAGTTTGGATTAAAGATAACACTGAGATGAATGGCTTCCTAGAGAAACATGTATTTCCATCACTACCAATGGGCTCTAGACAATTGAGTTACATTAAACAGGTAAATTTTAAGCAGGTAAAGATTGGCCCAAGAAATCACGCTCTTTATGTGCATTAAATGTGTTAATATTTTCTTCAAAAATGTGTATTCCAGTGATTTAGTGGGACTTTTTCATAACAATACTTGAAGAAATGTTAAGTTCAAAATATTCCATTGAAATTTTGGATTAGTGCCATAGGAAATATGCCACTATTGCCACAGGAAAAACAGCTAATTCTGTTTACTCTCTGTGTACTTTTTTCAACCAAAATTCTTTGTCTAAGCTGCAGCTCTTTATTTCAGATGATTCATTCCAGGCTCATTCTGCTGGTAATGGTGGGAATGCTGCCTTCCCTTCTAGCTCTTCTCGCAACTTATTTAACTCAGCTGACCAGAAGAACAATGGAAATAAGGAGAGTCAGCCCCGAAAGATGAGCATGTAAGTTGTTGACAAGAGGTTAAATCAAGCCTAGGGGTAATGTTTTCAAAGGAAACTCAAAAGAGCCGTGTAAAATTAGGCCTATATTATACTTCTGCACGCAGATTTTGAAATACTAAAATAGCAGGGTAGAAATGTGATGTATGCAATTATAAGTGTTTCTAAGATGGCATTACCTTCTAATTAGTCTTTCACATTGTTCCTCCTGCACACATTTGCATTCAGCTGGTACATAAATGGGAGGGTGGAATGGGACAAAGTGAAGGTTGGTGCCTTTGACACAGTGATTTAGCTGTCTAGTTGGAGAAATAGAATATAAGTATTTTTAGACTACTTAGTTTTTCATTTTCCTTCTTTTTGTGTGCTTACATATATGCTTATGTATCACTATGTAACAATTTTGTGATGAATCTTGAGACTGATGATGAACTGGTACTGCTACTTGTTATTAATGCTTCCTTCCTTGCCTTACCGTAGCCATTTAAAAAACCCAGAAACTCAATGCTAGGCATCTCCCTCAGGCTGCTTTCCTTTAGACATCAGCCTGTGCTGTTCAGCATTTTGCAAGAACAAAATCAAAGATGTAATTTTTGCTCCTTTGATAAAACTGTAAGTCATAGAAAATAACTGTGACCTACACTCACCCAGATCTCTGTAGACTCTAGCAGCAATTTCCCTGCAGATTCCCTTTACACCATAACTAAATTACTGTCATTGGACTAGCTGTAATTTTGTGGGCTTGAACTGAGGCTTTTCTTTGCTAGCAGAGATTTTCATTCTTACCCAAGGCAGAATAGAGAAAGGAAAGGAGCCAGCCATAGCAAGAAAGGGAGTCTAGGAAAGTAGACTTCAGTGTAGTAGAAACTACAACTGGAAGCTAAGATAGGAAAGAGGAAAACATCTTATACTGCTTTGCCAGGTATAAAGAGGAAACAATAGTGATGGTCTGTGTTGGTGAATTAAATATCTGTATGAACATATTTTTCCACTTCTGTATTTCCAGTTTCCTTAAAAAAAAAAAAACAAAAAAAAAACAGTCCCCCAACTTTACTCAGGATTTTAAGTTAATAAAATTACTATATTTTAAAATAAAGCACTCAAAAATTCAACAAACAAAAAAAGAAATTCTCAAGACAGTATCCATGTAACTCCTTGTGTGCCCAATTTTTTTTCTGCTGGAATTTTACCATCCTCACTGTAAAAGATAAATTGTTTTGTAGAATGAATTCAAGCTTGCATATTGACCTTTTGTTTTTAAAACTGCATTTTTTTTGTAGAAAAGGTTGGAAGGTCAACTGTGAATGCAGATGAACTGTTCGTGTTAAGTGGTTTCACAGGAATAGTACTTTAAGGTGCCAAATCACTTTGCCCTCTGTTCCTGTCTTTGCCAGTGTCTAATGCCTTCTCTTAATAATACCCACAGTACTTCAGACTTTTGTAGGTGATCATTAGGGGGTCACTTATTTCAAAGTGCACCATTTCAAAGTCAGCAGTTAGATTAGTAGGCGTGCTGACTTTTTCAGCTATCTGTGAAGTAAATGGGGCATGTATCTTGAGAACATAAAATGTCATGGAGTGCTACATAGTTTCAAAATTTAGGTGTGCTCAAAACCTCATTTTCTTTCACCCTAATCACTGTATGCCTCTTTTTCTTGCTTGAAAACCAGAAGATTAGTTCAAATGTTGTAAATATTTTTAGCAATCTGTAGAAATTCCAATTATTTGCTGTCCCCCAAGGATTTAGGGAAAATGAATGGATTAATATTCATGAATCAGTGAGATGCAAAGGTTAGTTAGACAAATTTTTTAAATCTCATAAAACTTTTCCAAATTTCAGAGGTTTTTCTATCTGTCATTTAAAATAAAACTGATATCTTTTGTTTAAATACAAAGGGACAAAAAAAGGCTCACACAGAGCAGTTTGCACCTTTGTCTTCAGGCAGGAGAGTGGAATGTAAGAAGCACAGCTTCAAGTCTCTATGTACCATTCCCAAATGAATACCTTAAGAGCAGAGTGTTTGAAAGTAATTTCTGATCAAACACAACGGTCTGGATGCTTTATCTGGTTCAGAAAGTCCCTGAACTGCATAGGGTCAGAAGCCAAGAGGATATACCAGGGAAAGAAAAACATTTTTGGGGAAAGAAGAGGAAGCTTGGGATGTCCTACATTTAGAGGATGTCCTACATTTAGTTCTGAATAAAAGTCTTAATGTTTTCTGTTCTTACGGAAACATGCATCTCTAAAGTTGGTGTAATGTCTGCTGGGCTGTAGATTCAACTTCTCTTTTGTAAACTGACCCAATACTTAACTGTTTTCATAAGAAAATGAAGCAGCTCTACAAGGAGATATTAAGAGATAAAAATACAGGAATGTTTGGTGGTAAATGCATTCAATCACAGATACGTTTAGCTGTACTTTTTATCTTTTGCTCTGGAAGTCAGTCCTGGTGCTAAACATACGCACTCTAAAATTTAAAAAAAAACCAAAACAACAAAAATGTCTTATTTTCTGAGCTGAATGATGGAAAAAATGATATCCAAATATATAAACAGCTGACCGAAATCACTGTGAGAGAAGAATTTGAAAATTGTACAGTGAGAGGTACAAATGAATAGATGCTCTTCAATGAGCATCACCTTTGCTGGACTCACTAAGGCAGAAAACTTGTGAGAAGATAATTATTGGGCATATTTTAAGACTGTATCATCATGAAGATTTACCTGTGTGCTGGTTAAAATTTGCACTGACCATCTAAATTCTGGCAAGACCTAACTTGTAGTTTGCTGTCTCTGCAACTTGAGTAAGGTAACTTCTAATATGTTTATTTTTCTAAGTAAATACGTGGGCAGTAATACATTTAATAATTAAAGTATAAGCAGATAAAAGTAATGATTTTTAGTTTGAAGGGATATATGTTTGGAGAAAATACTGTTTAATTGCTTAAGCCTAATATTTTCCATAAAATGCTCTACAGAATATTGGCAAATGTTCGGTTTTGACAATATAGTGCAGTTTGCAGGGGTGAAAAATTTCTGATTTCATAAATGATAGTGCTCCAGAATTTTTCAAAACTTCAGAGTTACTTTGGTGGAGAACTGAAGTATTTTCTTAGCACACTCATGCATTCAAACATTCAGTTCAAACTAAGTCATAAGTGTGCCAATTAAAATTTCATCTCTTTTTAAAAATAAAATAAATGCATGAAAAAAAATATTAGCTCATGCCTCAGTGCTCACAAGCAGGTGACAAGAAAATATTGTTTTAGTGTACATGTCAGTTGCTAGGTCTCAGGTAATATTAAGGTAATAGAAAATGCAAGAATTATGCTAAAGAAGCATCCATATAACTTAATGGGGGAATCAGAAAAGAGATGACTACCTGTTTAAAGTACCTGATGGAATAGGAAAGAATCAGAAAGAGCACTGGTTGAGTACTTTGTCCCACAAGAGATTTTACTTAATTTGCAGAGCAGACAAGTTCTTCTGAGTTCCTATGGAAGAGTTGCCAGTTAGAGCATGAATCATACTAGTGCAGACATTGACATAATGCATGAACACTGTGTTCTATCAAGCAGTCCAAGCTTGTATCATTATGCTGTGTAGCTTTATTATATTCTTTTGAGTGTTTTCAGCTTTATGAGAATAAGTTAGATATAAGCTGTTTTGCTTGAGTTTATATTGCTGTAATATGACTGATTTCAACATGCAATTGTTTAAAACTGTTTAGAAACTTTATAAATTTGTCAATTAATATATCCCCTTTATGGACAGCTTTTAAGTATTTTGCATCTTGTCTATAGACATACAGATATTGCCTGATTTTATTTCACTTTGACTTAAAACTTCTTCAAGGATCTCTGGTACAGGTTTTCCATCTTGTACAAGAGGGAATAGATTCATTTATTATTGGAAAATTAATTTTTATGCAACAATAAATCTAAATAAATACCAGTATTTTATAAGATGTCCACAGCTGACTGTTAAGACATCCAGTTTGGTGCGTGACCATGATGTACCAATTATATGTTTAAGATAAGTGTCTTAATGTCTTTAATCTAGTCATCTAATTGCTTAGAAAGTTAAACACAAGATGAAATAATTCTGCCACTCATCTACTACACTTTGAGTTACTTAAAGCTTTTAATCATGTTTTCATCATGACATTTAAGATCCTAGGAGTTCTGAGTTCCAGTAGGACTGGCATGTGTTTTGTCTCCCATGTCTATGATGAAGCTAGTAGGTATCCTGACACTCATATTTTATCATATGATACGTGCAGTTTTGAAATATTCAGCAGTTTTAAAACAGCGAAACAGAACAATATATTGTGTTATTTGTAAATGATACCATAAAATATTGATGCAGATTAATATTTCCAGTTTTCTAAAAGTTATGCTGCATTCTTAGAAATATTTCTGACTGATACAAATAGTTGTTAATTGACACACTACAACTCTTTGAAACTGAAAAACAGTATATTTAAAGATTAAAAAATTAAGGCATGAAAAATCCAGAAATTACCCAAATGACCTTGTGGTCAACAGAAAACTTAGAAATGACAGTGTCATTTGCCAGACTTCTGGCACTTTTTGTAGCCATGAGTAGACTGCTTGTACCACCTTAGCCATCTCAGACAGATCTCTGCAGGACCTTCTGTAGACAACTCAATATGAGAACTTCATCCTTCCTGAGAAGAATACCCTCAGAATGTGTCCATGTGGCTTTTTCAGTGGGAGCAGTAGAGGAGCTAGCAGTTTTTAAATTACAGCAGTTAAGAGTTATGTTAAAATGTTGTGCACAATAGCAGCTTATTATGTTACATAAATTAATAATATAGTAACAACATATTTTGTGTGTTTCTTGTTCTGTATGAAGAAAAAACAGAAAATCAAACTCCTAGATCATCTGACAGAAAAAAGAGGGAACCAGAAACTGGAGGAAGCAATGTTCTGGTGAGATAAGGTGGGAGCAGCAGATGGGACTCTCTAATGCCTGGACTGAATAAAATGCATCCTGCAATGTTAAAACCTTAAAATAAATCTTTTAAATAAAATTCAAAGCTGTAAAATATGTTCTGTTAAACAATGTAATGGTTGCAGAATTCTAACATTGTAGTGAAATGATATGAAATATAACTTCAGCTATGTGCTCTTAACTGCTGCAGCTAAGGAGAGGAATATGTTTTCTTCAGTTATGCCTTTGTTGTTTGAATTCTTGGATTTATAATGCACATACCCATCATTTAATTGGCTTATTTGCAGTCTTAGCAACTCTTAGCTCCCATACTTTAAGCAAGAAATAGGAGGAATTGTTATGAATATGAAAAGTAATCCCACATTTTAAACAATCTGCAAACCTAATATAAGACCAAAGTCTAGAACCATTGATCAGTCTATAAAAAAACATAGACTTTTGAAGCATTGTGCTGTGAATTTGGAATTAAGGTTTTTGCAAGTACTAAGTTCATAAAAATTCTGTGTAATTTTCAAAGCAATCTAAAAGCAAATATCTCCAGAAAAAAAAAAAAAAAGTTTTATTGCATAAGTTTTGTTGTATAAGTACTTGTTTTAATTTTTAGTATTTCAAATTGTATTTTCACTTGAATAATTTATAATGATGAATCTGGTTTTTAATCAGCTGCTATTGCAAGCTGTCATGGTTCAGTGATGTCATCTGCATTTGTTTGTATTAATGCTAATGTTTCTATCAAAATTTATGTGGAAAAACATGCAATCATATTTTAAAAAGTTCTGTTTATGCCAATACTTGAGAGAGAGATTGTGAAGCTATTGTCAGCTTCTCTATTTCAAAATTGAGGTAGTCTGAATATATTGATAGCAGAAATATATGGTTTTTAAAATTTATTGGTATGTTATAAAGATGATCTGGTCTGTGTATGCATATGCGTGTGTGGTTACTTTTTATAATGTAAAAACATGAATGATGATTTACTCAAAATAAAACCTAGGACAATGCTGTACATGCATGTTCTTGAAAAAAAATTCTCAGGGCATCTTTTATAATTAAAATAAATAAAAGCACTTACCTACAGAGGGTATTTATTTAAAATAGTGATAATGCTGGATTTATGCGTACAAAATGTTTCTTTGGATTTAGCACTGTCTGAATTCTTAAGCTTTCTACACTGCAGTTGGATTTAGTTTTATTCTCTGTCTTCATTCACAGGCAATTTTTGGGTTCTGTGGAAATACTTATTTTTTATTTGTTCTGCAGCATGGCATAGGATCTTGTAAATCACAAATTTCTTTAAAAGCTTCTTCAAGTTTTATGATGTTTACCATTCAGTATTGATATAGGTGTACAGATGACCTGGGCTGGCTCCTTCTGGGCTCTGCTTTTGGTTCATTAATGCAAACAGATACTCCCAGTTCCCCGGGGACAGCTGACTCAAGTGCCAGCTACAGCTGCTCACCTGTGGGCTGCAGGAGACTGCTCAGTCTGTTCTTAGTCTGACCTTTGCCAGGGACCAAACTCAGATCATCAGCAGCCAGCTGTAGAACAGGACTCACAACTGTTTGCCCTTTCGATGCTTTTACTAGAGTAATGCAGAACAACCAGTAAGTTCAGAAATTTGAAGCTCTTTCTCCCCTTAAGCATGTAATGAGTTCTCTAAACAGTCTGTCTTTTGTTTCTTCTTGGCTGTCATTGTCATTTTAAACTGATTCATAAGTTTAATGCTGATAACATGTGCTCTACTCAGTAACCCTACTGAGTAGAGCATTAAATTAAATTCCTTCAATGTAGTCTTTAAATGCTCTGTTTAGACATTTTTTGGACTGAACATTTTCCTTGTGCAATACCTCTGGTGTCTTGTGCATGCTTTCATCAGTCCTGTACACTACAGACTTCCATCCAAGCAGTCCTTCTAGGGGCCACTTGCTTCTGGGCTAGTTCTGTTAAACAGCACCAATGCTTTTGAACCCTTCAGAGCATTTGTTTTACCTGTTGGTCACTGTAGCTCCAGAATAACACCTGAAGGTCAGCTGCACAGGGGAGTGGGTTGGTTTTCTTATAGACCAGTGGCAGGAAGGAGTGATTCTCTTTCTGGGTACATTTGTAATGCAGTCTGTAGTTAGGTTAGATGCACCTTCATAGTCTAGTCAGAGAGCATAGTCTGCCTCCTGAGTCCTCTTGTGAGTGGCTTATCTGGGCTACTGTGGGCAGACATCAAATGGCAACTGAGGTGATTTTTAGAGATTTGCCAGCTTTATCCTGTAATGTATCTTTTGTATGTTCTCTAGCAGATGTATCTGTTTATGTTTGTTTACTGATAGACACCTGTGAAGTTCCTTGCCAAATCATTTTGAAAAGCCTTCTGCTCCCTTTTGGGCAATTATTTTGTGAAGGTTGTATGAGCAAGCAGATTAAAGCTGAGATCTGTTAGTTGCATAAAACTAGAAGTTGCTTTTTGCATTGTTTCGTACTTTATACATAGGACTCTGCTAATTAAAATCTGTTAAATGTGAAGATCTTGTCATTCTGTTGGAAGCACTGTTCTACTTGAATAAAAGAAATTGTGTTTAGATCATGGAAATATTTTTCTGAAACATCTTGACAATACCTCTAGGATTTTAGGATCAAACCTGTGAATAGATTTATTCCACTTTACTGGAGGTATGTTTTTTCCTACCAAAGTGTGCCTTAGTTCAGTCATAGAGTCCTGTTACATAGTTCACTCTGGTAGCTAGATGAAATTCTGGGTTTAGGAGAGGGCTAGCTTTGTGCTATGAAATAGTACAGGCTAGCTGGAGAGATAAAACAGGTTTTCACATTTCATATTTTAGTGTCTTTTTATTCTAAAATAAATTAATAAAATGAAAATAAATCCTCTTACATACCAAAGAATAGAAACTATTACCTTTATTCACATTTCTGTTGGATCAACCACCCTGCCAATGAACAGTAATGTTTTAAAGGTTTCTTCAAAAATCATGAAAAGGAACGGTCGGTCCACTTTGATGACAGGAGGCACTGTGAATGCAGTTATTTCTGACCCACTTGCTGCTGCAGCCTCAGTTCCTTCTTCATCCACTTCAATGACTACCTTTTGGACAACCTGAAGTGCAAGGCAGAAATGAAACATGTGACAAATACTAAAATGAAAAGTATTTTTCCAGGTGGAGGCATTCTGCTGTTAAGGATTAAAATGAGCAGGTCAGCGCAGTCTGTTGGGCTGGTAGACCCATGTGCTTGCTGTCTGCTTCAGCAGCAGAGGAGCTAGCACAGCCACTGTGCCCACAGTGCTCTCAGTGTGGATGCTAGTTCAGGAGATGTTGCACTTTTCCACGTTTCTGAGCACAGACCTCACTCAGAGATTGGGGCTTTTGCATGAAGCAACCATTGCATTTGTAGCTCCTCTTTGACACCCAGCTGTGCTTCTCAAAAGCAGTAGGTGTGTTTTCACCAGTCACAAACACTCACTGGCTGGACATGTCCTCCACAGTTGATTTTGTGAGAGCTTAGGGAAATGCACCAATCTTGACTTTTTCCCCTGTGATTTTCTAATTTGTACATTTGGTAGCACAGACTAAATATGTACAGCAATGAGATACAGTCCTGGATTGGTTTGAGGATCTTTCCTTCTTTCTGAAATTGCAGCCTGGCAGAATCTAATTTTTCATTTTTTTCATCTTTTCCATTTTTTTCTTTCAGCTTGTGTATACCTCTGAGTGCTTCTGCTGTGTTTGTGTCTGTATTGGTGAACTGTCTAGTCAGCTAGTGGATTTCCAGCTCCTAAACTCCTAATTCTAGGAATTAGTTATGTGAAAACTATGGAAGGGCTTCACTAGTGTTGAGCGTTCTGCTATAGATTCTTAAATAATAAATTTGTCTTTCACAATTCACCGGGACAGGATGCTCCTCTGGCACTTTGTAGCTGATGCACATATTGCTTCTAATATCAGTTAGCAGCTCCTGTTAAAGTGTGATTTTTTCATAACACAGTGGAGTTAACTGCTGAGAATCAGCATGAAAGTTACATGATCAAGAGGAAGGGAGAAAAGTGCTGCACATAGCCCTTATATTTCCCAACAGCGAAATAGTTTATACCAAACTGAAAATCATTGCAATTTTGTCCATTAAATATTTGTTTTAGGATGTTACATCTTCCCAGAAAGATTGTTTTGTTAAGCTGCCGCGATTTTGAAAACCTTTATGTCAAGCATTAGAGTTGAATTGAAACTTGTATAGGAGTGTTTATTATACCACCCTATTAACTGGCTAATCACAAAGGCTTCTATAAGGATTTGGTGTAGGGAGACTCATAAGAGCAGCACCAGAAGGATTCTTTCTCGTGTGGTAAAAGTACCCAAAGGGAGGGTGCAAAGAAGGTGGAGCCAGGCCTGTCAGTGGTGCCCAGTGACAGGACCATGGGCAATGGGCACCAACTGAAACACAGAAGGTTCCTTCCCATCAGCAAATGCTTTTTCATATGAGGATGTCTGAGCGCTGGCACATGTTGGCCAGAGATATTGTGGATTCTTCCTCTTTTGAGATATTCAAAAGCTGGACATGGTCCTCAGCTTGCTCTAGGTGACCCTGCTTGAGCAGAGGATTTGGATCAGGTGACCTCCAGAGGTCCCTTCCAACCTTAATCATTGTGCGATTCTGGGGAGCCTTTCCTGGAGTTACGGTCCTGGATTCCCAGTGCCATACAATCCTCCACAACCACAAGCAGTTGCATGGTACAGTTTCCTCACATAAGTTTATAAAGCTGTGTTTTTAAATCCCATGCCAGATTAATTTTGTTTTGATCTTGTTTATAAATTCATCTTATTTCAGATTTTTTTTTTCTTTTACTGTAATGTATGAATTTATATTTAGAATTAATTGCTTTTCGTCTAGTTCTGCGCACTTCATTCTTGTGGGCACAATTATCTCTGTGTCTTATGTCTTCCATCTCCTTTCTTAGACCATGCCCTTTAATTTTCTATTATCAGCAAATAGTCTTTTTTATAGACTAGCTTTTTCTTTTTCATAAGACATCTCTGGTCACATAGACCTGTTCCTTCTTGATATTGATGTGATTGACAAGTCCTTTATCTTCCATTCTCTTCTGCTTCTCATACTGCCTCAGTTTTCTATCAGTCTTCTGAAATTCATCTGTGCTCTCCCTTAAACAGTGGTACAGAATATCTCTTCCTCCTCCTTCAGGTGACCTCCAGATGTGTTCTTGTCTTCTTGGCTGTTCACTGCCCTTGCCTGTACCCTGTAAAGGTTCTTTAAAAGTTTCAGCATATGAGGTGGAACATCTGTTTGGGTTGGAATACAACTGTGTTGTGCCAATCCTTTGCTGTGAGACTCTGTTTTTTCTCTTCCATGGTATTCAGAAGGAAGAGCAGGAGCGCTTTGACTTCTTTCTCACCGATACCTTTTTGAGATTTTATCATTTAAACATTCTGAAGTTCTTTATTTTTTGAGAAGTATGCCTGTCTCTGGATTGTATATGAGGAGTTCCCTCCTTGAATTTCCCTCCTTGCCCTGGTTTTTGCCATTTGACTGTTATTTACCATGTCTTTCTTGTTCACAGTTTTTGTGAAATTGTGCACATTCCCTGCCAGCCATATTCCTCTTGAGGCAGAGCTTTTCTCCTGTGATGGGTTAGCTTTGGGAGGCATTGAGCACCGACGAGATGTCACTGCCCCTTACCTCTACACACCTACCTCATACTTGAAGTGGGATCTGTCCTGATTAAGATGGGTAGATTGCATATACCTGGCAGATGAGGTACTTTACTATAAGTGTTCCTATAAATTTATATGACCATCTTGATTGGACCATTTATATACTATTATAGTCCAAACAGCAAATAATTTTAGAAGGCTTACCTGTGAAACTGCTGCATATTTGTGATCTGTCAGATGACTAAGATCTGCTGAATATGTAAAGAGCTTTTTAATTCCAAGACCTTGAAGCAGTTTCTTCATTTTGTATTTTTGCTCTAGTTTAAACTTTGGAAATGAAATATCCACTTTTCTGTAAAAAAAAAAATCCATGCCAACAGTAGGTCACTTGACTGCTGAAATGCACACTACTCAGGAGTTAAGCTTTACACTGAAAAAGAAAGGACAAAACCTGAGGAGTCTCTTCTGGCATTTAGGTCAGCAAAAATAATTTCTAACTTGTTGACTGCCAGTGATGCTAGAAATCATTTCCTTCTCTGTATAAGTACTTCCACCAACAATTACAGTGTCCTGACACCAGGGTGACACACTAATTTATTGACTGCTGAAAAGAATTGTCGCTTCAGGAACTGCATTTCATAGGAATCATTAGTGTTTACATTTTTATATTCAAATGTATCAACTCCTCTAGGTTTCCCATGGTAAGAAATGTTTAATAAATGTCTAGATTTGTTGTGGATTTTGCTTGGCAATGCTAAATCTAAGGAGAGAGAAGACCTCAGGAAGAACATGGAAAGTCTCCTGCCCTCAGAGAGAGGGATATTTTTAACTGAGATAAGCCAAAGATTCTTCTCCTCAGAGTTGAAAATTTCACATGCCACTTGGGCTGTGGATAGACCATTAAGGGACCTCTGTTCTGTAGATAGCTCTTGCTACAGAGATGCTAACTTCATAAAAGGATTAGGAAGACCAGCTAATCTTTGCTGGGCTTTGTTGCTTTGCTGCAGTAGACATCAAAGACATTGGGGCCCCATGGGTGTCAAAGCAATACCTGGTTTTCATGTTTCCAAGCCATGATTCCACAAGCTCTGTAGTCAAATGGTCTTCAATTGAAATGTAGTCTCCCTCTTTTTCTGGGATAACAATCAGCATGTGGGCATTCCCTTTGTAAGGTATCTTTATCACAGTGCATCTTAAGTTCTCATCAAAAGTTGAATTAATTTTATCTGACTTGAACATCATGGGTACCTGTACACTTCTGTATTTGTTTATGTGGAAAGTCTCCATTTCTGTGAATTTGGAGTTAAATGGATAGACCCACTTGCCTGAGGAAAGAAAGAAATTAAATAATTGTATGTTTAGATTTGTTCAGAAGAATGTTCTGAAAAGCTTAAAAAACTATAGGACGTTTTCTGTACGTAGTTGAAGTGGCTGTCAGTTGTGTCTTGGATAAGTGGATGACAATTTCAGTATATTTTATATTTATTGTATATACTTTTTTTTGCAGAAAAAAACACAAAGTAATCCATAAAATAAACTTCATTTGCACAGAAAGAGGGGAGGTATTTTTCTAAGATTGGTTAGTTGCCACTCAAGTTCAGAATTTATGTTCTCTTTGTTTATTAAATGCCTGGTGAGCATCTGACTTTTCCTAGCATGTAACCGTCTCTGAAATTCTTTATTATTTGTTCAATACCCTGTGTTTAATTTAATGATCCAATGTTTTGGATGGGGATTCAGCAGTGCACTGACCTCTCCACAGAATGGTTGCTGTTTATCACTGGTATTTCTTTCCTTCCCCCTGTAGGGTAGTATAATGAGGTACTTGGGTTCCTTTGGGACAAGATGATTCTTGATGGAAATAGAGAAATTATTTTTGTTTCATTGATTTTGTGTACTATGTTAAATCAGTCCATGATTTTATGATGAGTATCCGGCATTTAAGACTATGGCGAATAAGATTTTTCATTTTAATTGGTAAATGAAAGTAAAACATTGTTTCCAGTCATAAAGAGGGATAATTTGGAGATGGACTGAGGTAGTTTGATACAGGGCTTTTTTTTCTCTTTGAGACTCTATTGTAAGGAAGAAAATGTAGAAGAATTATGGTTCCCTATCATGAAAAATAATTTCCTATTAGATAAGCTTAAGAGAAGAAAGTAAATTTAGATAAAGACATAGAGAAAACAGGACATCTAAATTCATTTAAACCCCCCCAATGTAGCTCAAGTTAGAGTCTTGATTCTTCTCATAAATAATTATTTTGCAAAATAAAAACAGCAATTACCTTTAAAGACAATGTAGTCCACAAGCACTAGTTTATTATGGCGGGCCAGCTCTTCAAAAAGCCCTGGGATTTTTCCTTTGGTCCTTTTGTTAATGTTTTGATTTATGAAAAGTTTTGCCTGTGTTAAGTTTTCAAAGTCCACTTTCAGGAATTCCATATCAAAGTACTGCTTAGATAAATTCAGGAAAGACTCCTTGAGTTTGAAGTCCTTTTGAATAAAAGAGAGAGTACCTTGCTCGAGGAGAAATTCTTCATTCATTGTGATGTTACCTATCAGTTGTTTAAACAAGGCTGGTAAAAGTTGGTGATCCACTCTGTCCTTCACAGCCTGGAGGTTTAGACCTTTCACAATTTGTCTGTATGTTTCTCCTTTAGCTGCCAGCATATAGACACCCATGAGAGCTGATACAGAAAGGGGAGAGATGATTACATTGTTATCGTGTGTCATTGCAATTTTTCTGTAGAGGTTAAATCCAAAATTTGCATTCTTTTCAGTGAAGTTGCGAAGAGTGAAATCTTCAAGACTTCGGTCTTCAAAACCTTGGTCTTCAAAAGGCTTAGAGATGTTTTTGTGATGATACCACTCTTTGGAAATACTGACGTTCTTTCTTTCCAAGAAATTACTCTCTTTTTCCTCCTTTGGAAATTTAGGTTTGACATCAGCCTTGATGAATTCAAAACATATTTCACTTAAGAGAAGCATGTAGATTCCTGTTTTCATGTTGACATCCAGTAATGAGCTCTTTGGAGTTTTTTCCCTAGAAAAAAGAAAGACAACAAAATGACTTTTTAGTTTGTTTTTCCATTCACAATGCCAGAGGTCGTAGGTGGGGATCTTTCTGCATCTTCTCCTCTAAACTAAGATCTGGCTCCTATCTGAAAAGTCAAGTTTAGATCAGTTAAAGAGAAGTTTCCAACATCATTAAATTAATCCAGAAAAGATACCACGATCTTCTGTTATTAGTGGTTCACATCAGGAATAGTTCACTGATTTTCCCTTGCTAACTTGTATTTCCTTTACAAAATGAAACCCAGATTTCAGCAAAATATGCAGTTTAAAGATGAAAAATGGACTTGCTAGACACTCTACTGGAGCTTCTGCTCCTGTGAAACGGATGTCATCTTTAAGCTCAAGAATTCTAGGCAGCATGTGGTGGAAACAACATGCTTGCCTTTCATAATTTCATCTCACTTTTCATCCTTCTGCCAAAGGTTGTTTATAACTACGTTCAGATCATTCTCCTGATCACATGCCATAGCATTCCCTGTTCTTTTCTACCTTGCTCTCCAGAAAATGCTGAAGTAGACTTATCAGTGCTGTCTCCTCCCTAACAATAGATGCTTTAATGTCAAGTAGCACAAGGATGAAGGAGTTGTTCTATGCTTAAAAATACAGCATTTTACACAAGTTTAATTCCTGAGCAAAATTAATACGGGGTCTCTCATCTGACCAACAAAATGTTTGGAGAAAATTAGGGACATCTTACAGGACACCTCACTCAAACCTTAGCAGCAGATATTGATTGTGTAAATTTGCAAATGAAATGCACTTTTCAAGCATAAAATGCAAATATTATTATCATCCATCTTTCCATTAAGCAGCATATGAATTCTCTCCCATATAGCAGTGCTGAATTGCACTTCATGGAAAAATACTGAATGGCCACAATCTTTGGAGATGCATTTTCCCATTTTAAATTAAACAGGATTTTCAAGACCACCAAACCTGCACAGATTCCTTTCGTATAGCACTGGGCAAAGGGATAAATGAGATGCAAAGATGGATTATATGGCCTGTCATTAAAGTAGTAAGTGATTCAACAGTCTAGAATCACGTGGCAACTGCTAACTACTCCTTTTAAGTTTAGGATCTGTAACAGCAAATTAGGGTCATTGTATAATTTGTGATTTGGCATATGGAAAAGCTGGTTTTATCCGATTTATTCAGAGTTCAACTGAATTTCACAGTTGGCTGATTCAGGCTGTGGGAGTTAGTCCTGAAAAGGTATGTTGATGTGAGTACTGAGACATTTGGGTGCCAAGTCACGAGGTGCTTTTGGCAGTCAGGTGGTGTGCTATTTTCTTTGGAGATAATAGGTCACGTTCTGTACTTGGTGCAACACAGATGGGCTGTCATGACTTAATCGGGAGGCAGCGAAATCGCTGAATGTTATGCCTGCTCTCAAGTGCATGGCAGACAGAGAACTGTGTAAAATATGCAGCAAATATGTTGTGAATGTTTTTTTTCTTTATTTTTCTTTCCTATTAACCTGTGATTTGTTTTTAATGAGATTCCCACTGTCTGGATTGTGCAGGACTGGAGTAGGGAAGGGCATGACTTGACTTCAGCTCCTGCCTTGCTGGTCAAGCAATGCATGTGACTTTTGGAGTGCTGAGATGCTCATTGTGCCCTGGCAGGTTGAAGCAGTGCAGTTCAGAGCTATTGCAGTAACTGCTGGGCATTCCTTCTGCTTATGCAGTGACCTGCTTTGGTGGGAAGTAACACAGGCTCAGAGGTCCTGTTCCTGCTGCAATGCTGCACCTGCCATGGCAGCCAAAGGAGGAGGTTCTTTCCTCTGGGAGTCATCCCTACTTTGAAGAAGCATCCTTGGACACTGCAGAGTCAGCTCTAGCAAAGAGGCAGGGATTGCAAAATTTTGCTTTTGATCATATTCAATCACAGGGAAAGGATT
Source organism: Vireo altiloquus (assembly GCA_013396875.1). Classification (NCBI taxonomy): domain Eukaryota; kingdom Metazoa; phylum Chordata; class Aves; order Passeriformes; family Vireonidae; genus Vireo; species Vireo altiloquus. The sequence goes on along the minus strand of VZRF01014334.1, from coordinate 793,501 downwards.
TTCTGCAGCAAGCAGCAGTCCCTCCCTCTAAAAGAGCATCAGGCCTAACTGCTCAGTAGGCGCTGCAGAGGGCAAGCTCTGCCTCACCTGTTCTGGGCACAGTGCAATTCCTGCACAATGTCTGGCAGTGCTGCGTTGGCAGCTGTCACTGGTGTCTTTCCCTGGGAAGTCTGGGACAGAGCTTGGCTCAAGTGGCCACCAGCTACCCCAGGAGATGTGAAGGACTGACTGGACAAAGTGCTGAGCTGCCTTCCAGAGGGCTCTACCTTCCAACACAGAGAGATTTTGGGTTGAAGGGGCTAGACAAACACAGAAGCTCTTGTTTACAGGTATATCCCAAACCTTTAAACACTCAAGAAAAGATTCCTGCATCCTCAGGCAAGCACATACACAAATGCTACTGATTGGGGTATAATGAACATCACGGGAATAAGAATCTTGCAGATGCACTAAATAATCACTGCAAATCTGAGGCTGCAAACATTTAAAGTTAACATTATAGCGGCTGTATCATTCACCTTTATTAACAGAAATAGAGCTAGTAAAAATAGAACTAGTAAAAACAGTTCTGGGAACAATAAATTGGAATTTATATACATTATAGAGTCGTACTTTTTGACCCGAGTGAAGCTTATTGCTAATTTTAGACAACTCACTTTATGTGTAGAGCAGACAGTTCATTAATAAATGTGTGTTAGAGCAAAGCGAACATATTTCCACTTAAGAAATACTTATTTCTAGTAATATCAATATCAAAGAAAGAAGTTTCTTATGCAAAGGCCTTTTTCTTCTGAAAGCATTAGAGCAAGAGAAGGATACCTTAGAAGCTGGTTAAAATCTGCGGCCATTTAAAACATCACATTTAGAGAATCACTGATAAATATATAAAATTGNTAGCCCTTCTGTTACTTTTCTCAATCAACTATGTTTAAACTTGAAGTGAAGATATCTGTCCCATTTAGACGTTTTTGATCAAATATTTGCACTTCCAAAGACAGATAATCTGGTTTTGTCTGTTACAAATTAACTGCTTTATAAACACTGCATATGTGTTTCCTATAAATGGCATAATAAGGGAGGGTTATATTCCAGTAAATATGATCTATGTTTCCTGAGAAACGAGAAAAATAAACTTTGCATTTAGCCCTCCAGCACCCTATCAGGATGTGGCCTCTCACATCCAATTGCCCATGAGAAATATTTTTCAGGCAGACTCTGAGCTACTCAGTGGTGGAAGCAGTATCCAATCCTGCCTTACATAAAAGAGTATGTCAATATTCACCAAGGCCGGGGGAGCACAAGGGAGGGAGGCAGGGAGGGAGAAGGCACAGAACATTTGTAGGGGTGTTACCAGCTCCCTCGCCCTGCAATTTGACCATGCTTAGAGAGGAGAGGCCAAGGCTCCACTCCCTCTTTGGTATTCGGTGACATATCAGTCTGCCAACATCAACTGCCTGATAACCACTGAGGGATGTTTCTCCTGTAAAATACAAAGTGGGCCAAGCTGTTATTCCCATAAAAGTCATACGGAGCTATGGGAGGCATTGATAAACTTTTTGAATTTTCAATTGGTCTTGCCTGAACAGATTTGAAGGCTGGCTTTGGGTCTTGGGCGTTGTTAGTTGGGCAAGGCATATTCTTTAAGACACAGTTTATTCAACAATTTCTGTAACATGGGATGGTCTAAACTCTTCACTGTTTTGATCGTTGGCCTCATTCCAGATAAAACATAAACAGGGAATTCCCTGTCTTCCGCTCATGCTCCTAAATTATTTTCAAAAATACTTCTAAATGAAATAGAACACTTAATTTTGATTTGGATTGTAAAAGAAGGATAATTTGGTTTTAAAAGGTGAGATAAGGGTACTAGTCTCTAATTTTCCACTGAACTGAAAAAGATAAATATTATATGCAGTCTAAGTGACGTTTTAGAGAGCCCATAAAGGGCATCCAGGACTCAATTTACAAAAGGCTTTTGTTTGTTGCTGATGAGTATTGCTTCTATAACAGTGCTCGCTTACAAAATGCAAGATTTGATTAGGAAGGGCTTAAGAACTGAATGTAGCCCACCCATGGTCTAACCAGATTTGTATCCTTGTTGCAAGGACATCTTATTGGAGGGCTTGTGGAGTTTATGCTCTTAAGAAGTTCAGCAGAGGGGTCACAGGCTCTAGCTTCTTAACTTCTTGTTGGTTTAAATTAATGAAAAATATTCTTCCTTTTCATGGAATCCCAGTCATAATAGGCCCCCAGTCTAGGCATTGCATTAAAGAACATGTGAAAATAAGGTGGGGTTATGAAGTGAAGGCCCTTCTCTAACATCAGGCAGTCTATTCCCTAAACATGAAAAGCTGTGCTGTGAATGCTGCAGTGACTTCAGAACTTCTGTTCTTTGTCCAGGTGACTGGGCGTTTTTTCCCTACTTCCTAGTCTTCCTAGTCTATATTTATTTGTGGTTAATTCAGTTGGATTTGAAATTCAAATGTCTTCTCATCGCATGGAAGAAATTTGCATCTGATATGGTTGAGCAAATCTGCATTACTGTGGTGTGCCTCTGAACCTGTGTGTCTTCTGGAGACTGTGGTACTGTGGTTGTGGCCCAAAGGAAAATACAAGGGAAGTCTGATGCACATAGAACCCAGCTTTTGTGCCCAGCGAAATCAGCAGTTGTTTGCAGTGACAGTAGCTACCAAGCCTCTTCCTCCTTGCACCAGGATGCTGATGCATGTGGTCACTACTGGAAGCTGAGTTAAGACACTCAATGTTTAACTTGATGTTATTCAAAATATTAAGAATATTTATAGATGGTACTGAAAAGAAGGGTTTGATGAAGTCTTAAATTCTTTGAATCTCTAGGCTAAATTGTTGCTGGACCACAAAGCCCATATCAATCCTGTTTTATGATAAAACAGGATTTGTTTTTAATGAGATTCCCACTGTCCAGAGGAAAAAGGAGGCTGTTACAAGATGTATTGGCTGCTTACAGAGATCTGAGAGAATTGTCTTCCTCTCTAGTTACTCACAAAGTCCTTGCTAGTTTTTTCTGCCAGGTAACACCTTGCTGAGTGTATGATGGCTCCACCGTACACTACCAGGAGTAACATATTCCTCCCACCAACTCCTCTTTATATTGTCAGTTGCCCTTTGGATTCAACAGAGCTTTCTGAGCAGTAAAACTCTACACAGCATATGGGTAACACTCTGCCAAGCTATACATCTTCACAGAGTGATTTACTGGGAGAGGATTGCCAGTGTGTGACTCCAGCAGAATTGCATTTTTTCACAGTTTAGGAGAAAACCACCACTGAGACCAGAACAAGCAAGGCCAATGCACTGCTGCCAAGTTGTGTTTCTGCTGGGAGCTTGTGCCTGCACAGTGCTGAGGCTGGGCAATAGGCAACTGATAGGCCAGCAGTTGAGCCAAAGACTGTTCTCTAATAGACAACTGCTTTTGGATGCATAAGCAACTGAAAAACTTGGCAGTGATTATGTAGCCCAGGTTCTCTCCAATCTGTTTGACAAAGCCTTGTGACTCTTGAGTGCCTGGGGGTAGATACTGCAGAGGCAGATTCAGCTGCTTGTTCCAAATAATCAGAGTTTTTCTGTTAATAAGACCCTTTCCTCCTTTTGCAGTTCTTGTGGGGCTGGCAAGAAGTCTGTTTCAGTGGTTGCTTTTCCTCTTACCTAATTTCCTCAGTCTGTTTTAGGAAACCTTTTGTGACCATGAAACAACCAGTGAACCTAATATTCAGGGGTTTTAGGACTTAGGTTCCCTGTGCTGACTGTGATTCCTCCCAGTTATGATCTCCTTGGAACAGCAATAGTGCTTGTGTTAAGTAATGCCTCTGTTCTACATGCTGTGACCTGTTTTAGCAGTTTGTAACTTGACCACTGCTGAGATTCAAAGTGGGCCATGAGATGTGATGGGCATGATTGCACTGCTGAGAGCAGGTTCCAGGAAGGAGACGGGTGGTTTAATTAATTGTATCTGTACCAGCTTCCCAGTAAGAGATTTTTTGGAACTGCGTTTCTTGCCTTGCTCAAATAAGGTAGTAACTAAACAGATATATTTCACTCAAGGCCTGACAAATTTCTGTCCCAGCTAGTGGCTACCCATTTGGTTTATCAAGGGTAGATACAGGGTATTTACACCTGTCTTGAGGGATCTGGTTGAAATCAGTCAGAAATACTGTCCAGGCTAGAATCTGATGAGAGGGATAAAGGTAAAAAGTGTCAGTTTAGGAAAATATTTAGGCTGAATGTGATCTAACCTCTTCCATGTTCCTTAGACTAAACGAAATACCAGGAATAGTGCAGGGGATGATTTTCAGGGATCTGTAGTTCTTCTGAAGTCTCAGTGTGAAATTACTCATAACACATAAACTAACATGCTCCAACAGTTATAAAACAGCTCTTTATACAGTCTCTTGAACATACTTAGTTTGTCAACGAGCTGATTCATCAAGGTGACTGCTGCTTCTCCCACTCCAAGAATGCACCATATAATTGAAATCATCAGGATGCAACTGTGGCTCAGGGCCTACACTGTTTATAAGCTTGACCCCTTTTGTACAACTGTGGCACTGTTCATGTGTCAGGATTCCTGTAGTGAAAGCCTCTTTGGATGGTACCTATTCCTGCATCTCACCTGGGGTGGAATGGGTGTGTTACTGTACAAGGTGCACACAGCAGAAAAGCTGTAGTAGCTCATAAACAGGACTGAAGTATCTCCACTGTGCTTTCAACTTCACAGTCAAATGCTGTCTAACTGTTCTTGAACACATAAATAAAAGTATAATTGTCTGTTAATAAGACATCTTACTCTGGAATCTTTTCTAGGAAGTGCAAAAATGATGAAACACTGTAACAGTGTGTCCAGAGAAGTGCTGTCAGTTTTCAGTAAGAGGTAAAACAACCATCCATGATGTATGATGGAAGTAGCATGAACCCTGTTTTTTTCCAGGGGATGGATAAATGGTCTTTTAAAATTCCTAGCCTTGTTTTCTGTGGTTTTCTGACTTGCAGCAATAAAAAATTTTAATTCACAATAATTTATTTATCCTCCATTTTTGCCTGCAAGTATTGAGGAGCTCTAGCAGAGGCTGGCTGGTGTTTGCTGAGTCCCCATGGAGCCAGCAGGTGTCATCAGAACCTTTAGTTCTCAGATGGGAAGAATGATAATTTTGTGGGTTTGGACAGCTGCCCTTCTCTGTGTCTTACTAAGTTTGTGTCATGAGACAGGACTTAAGCGGGCAGGAGACACAAACTTAAAGAAATGGCACTGGTAGGTATTTCTGTTCTCCAGGGAGAGCATCTCAAAGTTTCTCCAGTAGATGTGAAATGCAAGTGCATTTCTATTTTAAATTACTGGAAAAAATTCAACTTGAAAGTCAGGAATTACAAAGTATGTAGGAGATTGGTATATCTAAGGGGAAAAAACCTTATTATTGTACCTTCAAAATGGCAGAAAATTTTACAATCAATGACTTCTGATGACCTGAACTTGAAATATGATATGTTTTCCCACTATTTCTTATCCAAATTCCATTTTTACATGCAGTGCATATGCATCTCCTTACTACTGTGATAATCAATCTGAGTTCCTGGGACTTGCAGTGTTTGACTCTGTGGCCTGAAGCTATTACCTGATGTAATGAAGAAATCTCTGCACTTTGGCCTCTGTAGCAGACATGCAAAAGGTGCCCTCCGGCACTTAGGAAATGTGCTGAGGGTTACTAAGTACCAAATGAATGCAAGTTAGTGCTCCCTGCATTTGTCCAGAGTGGCTGGCAAAGAGCTCTGCCTTGTGAGGTTGGGTCCTTGTGTTTCTTTGGGGTTTTTCCATTTGAACAGAAATATTAGTGCAGTAACCTGCTGCAGGCCTGGCACTGAACATGCTCTTCCTGTTGGAGGCTGCATGGGGTGGGTATTCAAAAGCAACACTTCTTCCTCAAGAAAGTGTGTGCCTACCTGGCTGTGCTCTCATGGACTATTTAAGCAGGAAATAATTTTCGTACAGGACTTGGTGTCTTTGTTTAAGCTGCTTCAGCACTTCACACTCCCTGTTCTTCCATGAGATGTGTCTCTGCCTCTCTGGTTCTCCTCATTTCTATGTACTGGTCTGTGACCAGGACCTTCCTGAGGTTTTTGAAGACAGTACCAGTGTTGTGATCTATGTATCTATGTTTTGAAGGCAGTATCTACTTGAAAAAGTGAAATTAAAGTGGCAACAAAATTATATGGCAACAAAACAGTTCTTGTGAATTTGAGTTAAAAGGATAATAAATTACATGCTGCTACAAACATCATGACTGCTCTCAAGTATAAGGCCAGAGACATTGCACGTTTGTGGCTATTGCTCAACTGTATATATAATATTCATTTTCCAGAAAAAGACATATTAAACTAAAAATCTGTTATAATTTGAACATTTGTAATTAATATATCCATTGTTTCTTTCCCATAAGGAGAATTATTTAGACAGTGAAATAATTAAGTGGACAACAACCTCTGTCTATGAGCTGTCCAGGGACTCAAATATGGCTTTCTTTATGTTTCATAAGAACATTGAATTTAATATGTGGGCAGTGCCAGATGTGAGGTGTTAATTTTTCACTTCCTTGATTTAGGCAATAATGTCACTTAGCAACCTTACTCATATTTGAAATGGAACTTCTTAAGGATGCACATACATTGCTAGTGAGATTATAATTTATACTGGAAAAAAAAATTGGCAAATGGAGCAAATGCATGAACCTCTGTCTGTCAGTCCTGATGGAAACCAGGTGCTAAGTTTAAAACTCTTTTGAGAGTCTTCTTTTAGGCCACTACAGAACTGCTCTTCCGAGTTCCTGATATTTTCTGATTAAAATGCCATCCAACTCTGAACTTTGAGTCAGTAAATTTTCATCTTGGATTTTTTGAGGTTATAATTTCTCTATCTCATTCTCTCTCTCTCTTGCCTTCTCTCGATTACATTTTATATAATTTGAAAGTATTCTTTTTGCATCCAGTGTAACAAAATGATAAAGGTCTGAAACATACCAAATTCATGAAGATGAATGACCTGATCCAGGGCAGACACTTTTACAGCCTGTACTGTGGGAGGAAGTGATGAGCTCATCTTTGCCAGACATCAGATAATCTGCACCAGAGAAGTTATGGGAACCATCTTTCACTGAATCTGCAGGCCAGACAACTCCTCATATGTACCAAAAAGGTGCAAATATGTTTGCTTTCAGCTACTTATTTTTAGGCTGATAAGTTGATCCTATAAACGTGTCAGAGGTAGATAAAACTTTAATATTCACTTCTGGGATAACAAAGAGTAGTGAGATATGTTCATGATGAGCAGTTTTTATGTAAGAATCCATTCCTATAGGGTGATAGGACAGCTGGAAGGAGGAGAGAAGAAGAGGATGACAATCAAGGTTGCAGAAAGCTGAGACATTACCAAGCAGAGTTCAGAAAAAGTAATCTCAAAACCTGACCCAAGATTCCATCAATCCATGAACCATAACTGACCATTTGAGGTCTGTTCCTTGGCTAGTACCAGCATGTCTCCACGTGGTTGGCATGGACAATGCAGTCTCTCAGTGAACTCTCTGGGTCACTTGGAGTAGAAATTTGTGTTCCCACAGGATGTGGACCATGGGTCAGCTCAAAGCACCTTCGCTGTCAGGACCCTGGTGGAGATTCAGCTGTAGGTTAGTCTTGCTCCTCTGTGCTACAGCCATAACTACAATATCAGCACTGTTCTCTATGCCTTTTCTTGGAAAGATTCCCAGCCTCCTACAGTCAGGATTTTGTGCCAAACTGAAGCATTTAAAAGCCTGTAATACAGTGTATTATATATTCCTTTAAAGAGAGTGGTGTCTCCAGTGTGGGAGCAGTCTTACTTCAGACTCTTCCTGGGGCTGTGGCCAGATCAGAATAAGAGACTGAACACATCCAAGACATCCTTCTTACCTCCCAGAAGGCCTCATCTAGCATCTTCACTTGTTCCTTCTTAGTCATTTTTGATTGAAAGCACCTATTTTGCTCCCTATATAATGAAACAATTTTTGGATCCCACTGAAGTCGCCCTGTAGTAAATGATAGTGACCTTGGTCAGCATGTGATTATAGAATGAATGCAAGATTTCTGCATCATATAATTTGCTTTTGATGGAGGTATTCATTTTTCTTTTTGGCATTGTAATGAGCACGGAAGCATTTGCATTGACACGAGGCTTAAATTACAAGCCACCACCCATTCTTCTTCAGTGAGCAGTGGTGTCTTCAAGTTCCAGTCACTGTCCTTCTAAAGGACAGCCAGTCCTGTGGTCAGACTTCTTGTCAGCCAACATTTCTGTTCGGTAGAAGATAAGCGTAGGGTGAATATGATATTTCAGCTACATTTTATTGAGCAAGTGGCTATATTTAACAAGACTTTGCTCTTTCTGACCAACAAGCAAACAAGTGCTCTTGTGAACACACAGTGCAGTAATAACACAGAATTGAGGACTCTATCAAGAGACTGTAAGAGAACAGACTTTACTTTTTAACATCATAGTTCACACACTTGCCACCCAAACCCATATCTTCAGCGTGATCATAGTTACCTTACAGCTTAGGCACAACATAGCCATAGCAGACATTGGAAGATCTAAGCTTGGACACAAAGATGCTCCCATTCTAAAGGAAGAAAATAATCATTGCACCTACTTTAATGCTTGTGGGACATCAGACCCAATGATAATCCACCGTTTCTGTACTCCATATAGGTTGGTCTGGCAACCATCTTTGCTTTTAACATGCTCCAGATATCCTGTCTCAACTCCTTCTTAGACTTGTGCACTAGTAATGTGGATCATGTGTGACAATGTGCTCAGATGCTCAGCCTCCTGCTATTGTGCACCAGATCAAATTGCTCCTCCCAAGTAATGTGCAACACAATGGGCTGCAGCAGATCAGGAGCACTAAACATAAAAAAATATAAAAACATATATAAGAACATAAAAAATAGTGAACTGATGTTCTTCATATGAGAAAAGAAACATAAGATACAGATGTTTGCAATAATAAGGGGAGGAAAACTACCAGTCCTTTCAGTATGGATATATTTTATTGTTATATCAGTAACTTTAACTGTCATCGGGCTGTTTACCTGAGGAAATAATGAGGAAGTGTGGTGGGAAAGTGTTACTATCCTAAATCCTTGTGTGAACTTTCATTCCAGCATGAGTGACTTACTGTGTGAGCTTAAACTCTTAAACTCTTCAGCAGGTGTCAAATAAAAAAAGATTTTTTATGTCAGAACTTTTCTGTACAGAAAATTTTCAATCTACAGCTCTACTATTTTAAACCAATCCTTTGATCTGCTATCCTAGATCATAGCAGAACCTTGGTTTTGTGTGCATCTAGTGTAATGGAAGATGGAATGATTCAGCACATCGTTGAATATGATTTTTGGAAATTGATTTAACTCTTTCTGCCTTTTGGACCAAAATTCAACATGTGAAGCCTTGGAAAACTCACAGCTTCCACTGCTAGCCAGCACCACAGCAGTAGGTCTGCTGCTATGGCTGTGTGACTCCCATACTTTACTTACAGAGCAGCTCTTACCCTTGGCATGCCCAGACCTGCCATGGTGTGATGGGTTTTGATTTCTCACAGAGAGCTGAGCCAGTGAGAGCCTCCCTGTAGGAGCAATCACACCAATACAGCTGTGCCTGTAGCAGTACAGCTCATGCTGCTCAGGGGAAGAGGCACAAACAGTCTCCATATGAGACAGTGGTATAATGACATAACTTCATTACTCCACTGAGCCGGTTGTGGGTTTAACTGCCCTCACTCAGGCAAGGACCATTTTAGTAATTAATTATGCACAGGCTGTAGTTTATGTTGGTAACAGTGTGTTTAGTTCAAGTAGATGTGATAGATACAGGTGTTGAGGCCAGTCCACAGCATGACACCGAAAGCCTGCAAGCAAATCAGCTCTAACAGATGAGGTTGCCAAAGCAAAAGTTGAAGCCGGGCTAGAAATTTTGTCCTAAGCATGCATGAAATGCAAATGCCTCATCTTTTTTCAGTTCTGCTGAAAAGAAAAATGAGCTGTGCAGTGGAGTCTTTGCCCAGAGTTTTATCTCCCAGATGAAAATCAAGCAATAGGGAGTCGGGGTGGAAGAACAATGCAGAGTCAGCATGCTCACTGCAATGCAAACATGAGCGTTATCTTAAATTTGCCCTGAGAGAGCAGAAAACAAAGGTATAAGCTAGCAAAGCATTTTCTTATGGAACCTCCTCTGTGCGCTGAGAGTGCCTTATACACTCTCTCCTTTAGAGTAATTTGGTTTAATTATATTAACAGTGGTGAACACTTTGATGTCCCCAAACCATACAGTAAAGATGAGTGTGTGTCAGTGTGTGCAAGCGTGTCTCTGTGTGGGTGCGTCTGTAGGGAAGAAATAGGACACTGAGCCTCAGTGCCAGGACTTAAGCAAACAGATGCAGAGCTGGAAGGACCTGGGCTGTGTCCCTTTGCTAGGGTTTGCTTAGGAATGGTGGCAAATTGCAGTCACCCTGGGAGCAGATCTTGGGAACAAATCTGAGAAGACAGCATGCCTTGGTGGAGCACAGCCCACCTAGGGAGCCCTGCTGGCATGCAAGCAGCACCAGCACTGCTCAATGGTGTGGGGAAACAGCCCGGAGGGAGCAGAGTCCTAAACCCCACTGTTCCTTTTGTCATCTCAACAGTGGTGCATTTGAGCTGGGGAGAAATCTGTTTATTATTAAGTGCTGTCGTCAAAGTCTCCCAGTAATCTTAAAAATGTCCAGATTTTGTGCTACCTTGGTGTGTGGTTTTGTTCACTTCTCCAGCTGCATGAGGTGTGAGACTCATCTCTTCTTGATGCACTTTAGGAGCTGTGGAGATATGCCCTACATTGGTTACAATCTGATTTACATGTAGGCAGAGCTAAGCTGAAAGAAAATGTACTGACTGTCTTCAAGTGTCTTTTCTTGATTCTGCACTGATAAGGTGATCTCAGTCATCCTAAAAATTGTGGGTTTTGCTTGTGTCGTGTTAAAGGGGGCATTTGGAAATCAGTATTTTTTCTGCAGGGGAGATCATGCCTACAAATATGGCTGCAAAAACACCTGACTTCAGACTTTTAGCTTCATGGAAATCTCTGCTTTCCCCTCCTGTCCCTGTCTGTGCTACCCACGAAAAGACAGCATACTAAGGGATACCCAGTGGATGACACTGGGACTTCTGCATCATGGTCAGTGGCTCTCTCTGCCTGGCAGTGAGGCTGAGATCTGCAACCCCAAGGCTCCTTCCACCTGAACTCCTGTTTATCATCAGCCCTCCCTGTAGGCATACCCCCATTTTCTCCGCCCAAGTGGCCTCACACGTGTCCAGGTTCAGCCCCAGCACTGCCACTTCTGGTGGCCATGGGCAGAAGCAGAGTGAGATGACCTCCTGTGCTAACCAAGCTGAGCTTTTCTGCAGCCACCACTTTAAACACACCCTGTTTCTTGAACTTCTCATTGATAGTTTATTAAAGTCTGGAATCATTAGAAAGTTTTTCTTCTGTGACCAAAGGACGCCAACTTGACAAAGAAAAATGCATACAAAATCTGCCTATTTGGGAAGACTGCTGAGTTAGACAGGTTTTCCTGGCTGATGCTGCTGGGCTCCATAGGATGGTGTCACCCTCACTGCCAGCATGACAGGCTGAGCTCATTTCCTCTGCAGAGCCACTCCAAAAGTGTCTTTTCCCCATGACTGTATGAGGAATTCAGGATATATTTTGAGAATATTGAAAAATAAATCCCTCAAGAAATAAATAAACAAAATAAAATAAAATAACCCCCCAAGCTTTTGTTAAAGTTTTAAATCATGCTAGTCATGCATGTTTTAAGTCATGCTAGACTTTTACCTGTGGCCAAACATGTTAAATTAGTTAAACAGTTATTTCCTGTGCTTTGAAGCCAGCTATTTCAACACCGCAGGTAGTCTGATAATCTCTCAGCTGCACCATTTACCAGGCAAATAGCTTTTCTGCGTAAATAACATAGCCAACCCAGGGATTTAAAATAATGGATAGAGCTAGCTCAAGCTGTAATATTATACCCAGACTGCCTAGGGAGCAATGACAAACAAAACCAGATTCTCGTGCTTGTCTCCTAGAACCAAGAACCTGCACAACCACATTCACATGTGGCCTGCAATGAGCTGTCCTTAAAAAGGCTGGCTGTGTTCAGTGTCCCAGCACCAACAACAATGGATGTTTCAGCATCAGTTCTGGTCAGAGGCTCTGGCACGTGTGAATGAGCACACGGGAGTTTTGCCACAGCAACTTCTGTGTTGCTGTCACGGGACTGACAGTCATTTACAGCTGTGCAGATTTGTTTTAAAATACTTTTTCTATGTAACCATGAAGAAAGCAACCTACTAGAGTTTTTAGCTGTGATTTCATCTCATCCCAGTGAGCTGCTCTCCTTTGTAAGTGAGTAGAGGCATGCTGATGCCTTCCACTAATCTGTAGCTGACTGGCTCAGCTACTGAAGATAAGACAGAATAAATAATGATGAAATCTTATTTCTTATAGCTATCCAGGGGAAAAAAAAAAGGTGCTTTTGGTCAAGTTGCTAAACATCTAGTGACTGAATAACAGAGTATCAGTGTATCAGATAAGATAAGGAGGCACAGGAAAAGGAGTCCCACTGATGCCTGTTGTACTGCTTTCCTCTGTTTCTGGACTAATAAAGCAGCTTGAAATTCTGTCTGTGGGACAAATCTCCTCAATAGAGCTCCCGGCCTGTTATCCCCAGAGCAGTCACCCAGATCAGTCTCTTGCCTGGGGGTGTCCCCTTACCCCTCTGTGATGGGGCCCTTTGCCAGCCTTCCTCACGGTCTTGCCTCCCAGCTGTGGGGAAGAGCTGAATGTCCTGCGGCCCAACATGCTGCAGCAGGCTTGATGAGAGGGCAGCCAGGGGAGGGTGTTTGGGGCAGAATTGGGACTGCCACCCAGGGCTGTCTCCTTGCCTCTAATTCCTCTTCCCCGTTGCACCAACTATTGCCTTTTGTCCAACATTGGTCTGCAAGGTTTGAAGCCCTTGGCAGAGCTCACTGACTGACTACAAAGGGGTGTTTTGGGGGGATGTTTTCTTTCCAAAACATCAGTTCTTCATCTACCCTAAACCAGGCACTGAGAGACGGGACCTCTGGTGTCACTCTGTCAAGCTGATCTTGTGATTAAACATTGCTTTCTGAGTAAACACACGATGTATTCCTGCTTCAAATACTACAGAAGCTGACATCCAGGGAAGATTTACCATTTCTTTTCTGGACCTAGCATATGAGTCTCTTACATATTTCATGAGTTTCTTCCCCTCTTCTCTTCTCAGTAACCTCCAGAACATTCTCCCATGGCTGGCATGATATGTTACCTTGTACTGGATAGGGTATTTTCACATTTCATATAGGAAGCAAGAAAACCATAGGGCTGTTTTGTCCCTTGGCTCTACTCAGGTGTGCAGGGGACTCACTGATATTACCAATTTTTTTGCATCTGAGTGACAAAGTAGGTGACTTGAATTCCTACCATTTTCTTATACTGAAAATCTTGTTATGATGGAAAAACATGCCTTTTGTGCAAAGATGATAATTTATTGGCAGTGTATTTAAAATCTCAACAGTTTTATCCAAAAATTAATAGCCTGGTTACAATACTAGAACTTACTGTTCAGATTACGTATAGTTAAAATTTATGCATGCAAACATTTGCATGCCTTCCCTATTCTCTTGTCTTAGTTCACCTTTTCTCTGTCTCACTCATCCCTCAGGCTGATGGCTTCAGCCCTAAGGGTGGCCACGTTTTTGCCAGGAGGAGTACAAGAGGCAGAGGTAACCTCTGTGCTCTGGGGTCTACTTGGGATTGCTGTTACACATTTGCTCACATGTTGTTCTGCTTGCTTTCCCTCATTGTTTCACAGGGCCACAGTACCTTTGCTGTGTTTTACATACACTGTGTACTCAGTCTCTGTTCTCCTAGTTACTAGTTATGCCCCAAACTGGTTTCACCCAGCTCCCAACTCTGCAAAGCTTTGATGACCAGTGACTGAGCACTGGCGAGTTGTTCAGAGCTCTGAGGTGCCCAGTATCGTCCTGTGCTTGTACTCTCCAGTCCCCTGTTATCATCCCACATGTCTGTATGCCTTCATTTTTCATTCTAGAGCCACAGACACTTCATTCTGCGCTGAAGAACTCCTTGTTCTTAATATCTCTTGATTACAGAAATATCTGTATACAATTAGACAAAACTAAGGAAAAATTTATACTATTATTATTAGGTAACAGCACCCAATTGCTGGCTAGTTACTGTTACAAGCAAAGAAGCTAAAACAAAACCCCAGGCAAACCTGACAAGCGCAGAGACCCTAGGCCTGTGCTGTTAGTTTAACACAAAGCAGGTCGCTGCATTACCAGGAGCAACAACACTGCTGTGTTTGCAAAGTTAGTGGTTATACTGACCTATGTCTTTCCTTCTGCTGGGCGAGAGCTATCCAATCACACCTGCCTGAAGAGTACATAGGGAGTGTTTCCTGTGACTCCTGTGTAGGGAGGCTGAAGGGTGTGAGATGGGAAGTGAGGGGACTTTTTGTTCCCTACCTCCAGGTACAGCCTTAGTGATGGTGAGAAAAGAGCAAAACCCTGAATACCTGCTTCAACAAACAGGATGTGAGCCCAGGAGGCTGTTGCAGTCTTGGGATGTGGTACTCGGAGCACTTGGAGGCTGCTGGGCTACAGCTGACAGTGTTGCCCTGGTGCAGTCACTGAAACAAGACTGGCCAAGAGACAAGCAGGTTACCCAAACCTGGGATCACCACAAGAACAGCCGTGAGTTCTGTCCTTACACTTTATAGGTGTGTCAGCTGTGGCAATGCCTAATGAACCTGGTCATTAATTGCCCCTGAGATGTGTCTCTGGCTCATTTATATCCCCATGTTGCCCATCACACTGAATGGAAATAGCCCAGTGACCTGAAGCCCTGCCTTTCTGCCCAGCCTTCCTCGCTGTGCTGTAAGGGCCCTCGAGATGGTTCGTGGAAGGCAGAGAACCCTGTTTATTGCGTTTTTTGGGAAGGAGAGAGGAGGACCTGCTGGCAGAGCAGGCGCCGCAGCAGAGCCGGCAGCATTCCCCTCCTGCACGAACAAACGGTGCCGGCGAGTGGGAGGCATAAAATGTTAGTCTGCAGGAGGGAGAGTGGGAGGCTGTGAAAAAGAGCTGGTCCAGAGAGGAAATGAGAAGAGTGAGTATAATCAGGAAAACCTGTTTTGTTGCTTGCAAGAAAAGCAACAAAATCTTGCGAGAGCAGGATTAAGAGAGTAGGACTTGGTGGATGGGGGGAGAGATGAGAACGGGCCACGTAACAAACAGCACAGCGCCGCATGGATGTAGGCAGGGAGCAAGCTGTCTGCTGCTCTTTTGTGCTGAATGTGGTGCCTGCCTCTTCTTAACACTGTCTCTGGCAAATCCTGCAGTGGAAAATCACAGCGTGATGTCAATACAGCAGGAACTGTTGCCTGATGAAGCAAGTCTAGCAAACAGCTCCTGGATGCCGTTCTTGATTGACAGGAGATCCCCTGTGGGAGCGGCAGACACCCCTCGTCACCACCCCTCTGTCCTCCCGTGGCTGGCACCACTCGTGTCCCTGTAACCTCCCAACATGTTTTACAAACATGGAGAGATCCTATAAAAGATGCGGCGAGAGGAGAAGCACAAACTGTGAAGTGCTGGTTCTTCGCAGCAGCCTATCTGCTCCTGTGCCTCCCTCCTACTGCCCTGTGGGCTCTTTTCCCTGGAATTTGTGAGAAGAACAGAATTCCAGCATCCTGCTTGTCAAGGGGACACATCTGTGAGAGCACCAATATACTAAGGGTAGGAAAGGAAGGAATCTCCTTCCAGAAATAAGGATTAACAGCCTGCAAAAGCTGATTTATTTTATGTGAGAAATTCTCTTCATCTTCAAATCTCTCCCAAAACCACACAGGGACAACTTTCCTCCTACTATGCTATATTTCTATGGTTATGTCTTCATCCACTGCAAAGTGGTTTACAAGGGAGTGAGCAATATTTAGTGCATCTTCTTCTACACTGTTCTGCGTTTCTTCTATGCTTCTTGATGTAAACTCAGAATCACCCTACTAAAATTTATTATGTCCATTTTTCAACTGCAGCTCTAGGGAATTCAATACATAACTAAGAATCTCGCCTCTTTGAGCTCTCTACCCCTTAAAGATTTTACTGTTGCTGTGCTGGATGCCCATTGCTTAACAGCTGTTAACAGTAGGAGTGATAACAGCTAAGACTGACCCCGCTGAGGCTGCACCCTGCAACTGCATTTCAGTGAGATGAGAAACCTGCAGTCAGGCAGGAGGCCTTCTTAATTGCGCCTGTGTGGGCGTTGGGCCACAAAGCCACCCAAACAGATGGAGGAGTGTGCAGGAAGGTGCCAGAAAAGTATTTCTGCATGTCACTCTGAGTCCTCCTTTGATGCTATGAGTTGTTGATATATTCATCTATACTGAGACTGTATTTAGTCAAAAAACACCATCAAGCATCATGTTAACAGAGGGTATTTACTAGAAACACAGAGCAGAAAGGGGGCTTTCCTTTAGGCTGCAATAAGGGCGACAATTCTTTGCACCAGACTAATAAAATCACACTTGCTCTTAATTTTGCAGAGGGCACGCGAGACTTTGCTTAGGCTGTGTTAGCTTCCCAAGCCATTGGTCTGCTTCCATTGCCAATGACATGACACCTTTTCATCTCCTTCCAAACCCCGCAACTTTAGGGAAAACAGGGCCAATTGTACCCTTTCTGATACCAGTTGCCAAGGTGGGTCGACTGGAGGTGGTTCCCAGCCAGCCTTCATGCTGCTCTGTGTTCCACCTAGGTGCCTGTCACCCCTACCTGGGTCAGATGATTTTCTTATTGTGTGCTCCTTGCTTACAATTTTGGCTGTAAAAGGATTTGAAATTTTCCAGAGCCTTCTTGTAGGTTTTCCACAAATCTCAGCTGACAGTATGCTTGTGTAATTGCCATCCAAATACCTCACCTTCCCATTCAGCTACATCCCCCTTCTCACCACTGATGGATACATGTGTGAGAAGTCAGTAACTCCATCTAAATCTGTCAAACTGGTAACACGTGGTGAAAATCTTCAGATTCAAGGCAGATTTGATCCTCCTGCTCTCCCTCAAGCTGCGAGAAACTCAGGAAGATTTGCTGCTAGATTGATACTGAGAATGATAAAAGTTTCTGGTACAGAAAAGCAGTGTTTTTTTGTTGAAAGCAGATTTTCTCATTCCCAGTGCTGTCTCCATTAGAAGCTTCAGGTTCCTGTGACCTTGCAATGTTGATCCAACTCTTCCCATCTCATATTTACTTAGGGTAAATTACAACCACTTTTGCTTTGTTAGCAAGAATGTTCATAATTTTACCTGCAATTTTGGCTGACTACCTCATATTAAGCAGGAGTCTTCTGTTGTAATATAAACATTTCTCTCCAAATGCTGGCAAAGCTTAGGTCTTTCCTTGTCTTTCAGTCAAGTAAAAAAGGCATTCTTTTCTAGCTGAATTTAAAACAATTTCTTTCTTCCTCATCAGCAAATGTCATAGTCAATGCCAATAGTTTTTGATGATGACATAAAAACTGTTACTAAAAAAGAACCATACAAGCTGGTACAAATGGAAATAAATCATGTAATGCATTTTCACATCTTTAATTAGAAGTAGCAAACAAAATTCATGTGTCACTTCAGCTAGTGATGGTCGGGTTAACTATTTTTCCTATGAAGAGTGTGCTGTTTGTATCTCTATCAAAAATCAGCATGAGGAAGGGATGGCTGAATTCAATGGCTGGAGGAAGAGACATTGGCATTATTTGAACAGCAGTTGCTGCTGCTGCCTCAGTACCTCTCTCATCAACATCCAAAGAAGCCTTGTGAACAACCTAGGAAAAAAGAAAATAGAGTCACTCTGGGCAGTCAACAGCCAATTGAGAAATGAATCAGACTCCTTCTAAAGAAGCCCTGCTTTGTGGGACCCACTGAGAAGTGAGTAGAGGCAGAAGAGCTGTATTGTTGTAGTCATGGCTGCTTAAATGAGGGCTTGGATGGAGCTATGGAAATCTCCTAAAAAAAGTCCAAAATGTTGGATGAAGGATAGAGGCTGCACCTGTAATTGTTTGTCTGCACCTCCAAAACTGAGTCTCCAGGGTGAGAAGGACAGGTTGTGATGTGCCTGGGAGTATAAGTGCTTTTCCTTGAGAAACCAGGGGTTGATGCTCCTCTCATGTTTCAGATACTGCCCAAAAAATCTTGGCCAATACCACTCTTGGAAAAACAGACATGCAGCAATCTAATCTGATCTCCAGTGTCACTGAGGCCAAACTGCTTTTGTAAGCTTGCAGGCTGAGGCCTGGGTGACCCAGCTGCAGGCAAGCTGGGAGCTGTATTTATCTGGTGTTTCTGGATGCTACCACTGATGGGTTTTCCTGTATGTTTATGAAAGAAAGGAAAGGGCCAACAGCCACAGACTTACTTTGGAAACCTTCAGCTCTGTGGTGCCAGTGATGCCAGAGAGATCTGCCTGGTTGGTGAACACATCCACAATTCCCATCTTTCTAAGGGTGTTACTTATTTCATAGCTCCCAGAAATAGAAAATTTGGGGAAGTAGAGTCTCATAAAGCTGTTAGGTAAAAGAGAAATATAGAGGATGGTGAGATATTTGTGAAATTCCCATGAGTGTCAAATCCCAGGAGTGGACCCTGAATGTACAATAAGCACTAATTCAATTGCTGGTGCTTCTCGTGGTGATACAAGCACTATCATTTTTAATAATAATAATAGCAATCATAATGGTGTTTATCTGGTGTTTTGCTTCAGGAAATCTGAGGGCACCCTGCTAAGTAGGACAGTAACAAGGGCCCCTCTTTACAGGCAGAGATGAGGGACAGCCCATGTCACTCAGGAAAGTGGAGAGCTGAAGTCCTGACAAAGTCTGCTTGGGGAGAAGTGTGACAAATCCCAGCATTTCAAGTCAAAGAAGTATTTTTGGCATAACTGGACCATTTGCCATGGCCCCAGGAAAGGTCTGTTCCCTGCTGCCTGCACGTTTGGATTCCATGTCCTCTAATTGTCTTCCTCCTCTGGTCTGGCCGTGATCGAGTTTGCCTTTGACTATGAGCTGTTTGTAGGCAGCTCGTGCTTTGTATGCTTTCTGTTGGATTTCTTTTCATGTCCTGTCCAGGGATCCTCAGAGCATCCAAGTCACCCACAGTGATTACCCTTTAGGCAGCTCAAGTCTTTTGCTGCCTTGTCCAGAGGCAGCTTGAGTTGAATAGCAAAACAGATGGGAGCCTGATTGCAGAGCTGTAGCCCTCATGAGCTACTGCCCAGTGCTCAGAAGAGGATGGGACCAAGCCTATCAGCACTGGCGTCAACTAAACAGCAGAACAGAAATTGCCATTTGGTTCTCACAGTTTCTCTCATGAAGAACTTATTCCTGTATTGATCCTGAGTGACCTTGCACCATAAAATTCATTTAGATAAGGGTTTTCCTGATACTGCAGCTGAGAATGATACATTTTTTACTTTTGATATTTGAGGTATCACATTATTAGCTCATATTCAGTTTGCTACCCATTATGTTTTTACTAACTGTGCTGGTATTACTGTCATGATGCACTGAGATATATGGGTGTGAACTGCTCGGCCTTATTAGTGGTGAATTAGGGCAGAGCTTGGTAAATTAAGCATGTATTAACTTGATATTACTCATCTACTGTTGCTAAGATCTCTCCCAGACAAACAAGGTTGTAAAATGTGTTAGCTGATGTTGGTGTCAATGGCTGAAGCTAACAGAAATTAATTAGATTTCTATAGTTTCAAAACAAAATGCCAGAAAATCAGGACATCCACAATTAATCACTTGCCTGTTTTAACATAACTGAATGCTGCAAGATAATTGTGTAGGACATATCATGTCTGTAAGAACTACTACAAACTGTGTAAGTTATGCATTATTTAAGGTCTAGACTTTTGCCTAAGTCACCGTTAGAAGCTTCTCAGTGACATATGAGAGGTAAAACACACTAGCTGAAATCTCAGTACAGAAGATTTGGCTTAAAATTGCAACTGTTCAGCTCAGTCTATGGAGTATTTTTGAAGCACCAGTCTAGGCTTGCTATTCAGGATGGTCTCTGCTCTGGTCAAGAGAGCAGAAGTTCACTCAGACAGCAACAAAAGAATAGTTAAATATCAACCAGCTGCAAGATTTTTACAGCTAGAGCACACGAGCCAAAAATAAGCCACTCAGTTCCCAGAATCACCAAGTTCATAGTGTTTGCCTTCCCAAAAAAAGAAGAAATACTATAAATTAGGCACCATTGCAGCTGACTGGCAGAAGATTACCTCTGGAAGAGATGGTCTGACCATTTCTGGATAGTTTCCTTGTCCAGTGTTTGCTCCAACTGCTTCATTTTCCCCTTTCCTGGCAGAACCAGAAATGCAGTAGCACTCCCATTATAATGCAGTCGTACCACAGTGCATGACAGCTCCTCATCAAAATAGAAGTCAAATACGCCTATCTGGTACATCATAGGGACTTTCACAGTAGTTTCAGCATCCACAAAGAACTCCCTTTCTTCAGTATACTCTGGTTTAAAAGGCTTTTCCCAGCTGCCTGATAGAGAGAAGGAGAATTTGACTGAATATCCCATGCTCTATCCCATCACAGACTAAATCTTTTATAGCTAGTAAATAATATTCACCTATTTCTCCATGTGTTAAATGCAGAATTTTCAAACATAACACTTTAAAATGTATATCACAGTAGTGCAAGGATCTTTTGCCTGTTCAAAAGAGTGCATTGGATTCCACTTTCAATTTATGTTTCAGATGCCAGTAATGAAATAATTAGGTGGGTTTTTTGTATCTACAACTGCTTTTCTGTTCAGGAGATCTGAAAAGTGGCCTTTCTGCAAACATCATCTATATACTGATATATTGCATGTGCCTGATTTCTATTGACTTTAATAATAAACCTCAATTTGTGGATAAAATAATGTAGGATCTCATATCTGAGTAGTGTTATGTCAGGCTTAAGGGCATGTTTAATTCACATCAGAAATACACAGTTTCTGTTTTGTTCCTTTAATAGTTCTCCCCTATTCATCTCTAGCTTCTTCCATATATAAACATTAGTGTATATGTATAAAGGACTCTGATAGGGAAAAAAAATAAGAGTGTGTAATACATTAGGCTCTTGGATCATGTGTAATTTTAAAAAGAAGTATTAGGTCATATATAAGTCCCAGTGCCTTCACTGAAAATTAGAAGAGCATGGGACAATTGGAGTTATGGTTAAACCCAGGAGCACCAGCTCAGGCTGCATGGAAGGCTGTGGCTTGGAGCAGAGCTCCTGGAGCTGTCACAAAGGTGTGGCCTCCAGCTGCCTCCCTGTGCAGAGGGGGGTCCTCTCACCTCTCCACCACCTCCACTATGCCATTAGGGCACCCTCTGGCCCAGCAAAGAACATTTGAAATTTTCCCCAGACCAGTTCTCTGTTGAGGGAGCCAACACTAGATCTGTTGACGAGAATGAATAGTGAGAATGTGAACCCTAGAGGATTTACTTACCTTTAAAGAAAACAAAGCTAGCCAGAAGCATTACAGTTTGTGGATCCATGTCCTTGACCAAATTAGTAATTTTCCCATGAGTTTTCCTCTCTATATAATCATTGATCTGCTTTTCAGCTTCTGTGGATTTTTTAAAGTCAGTGGTAAAAGCTTCCACCTGATACAGAGTTTTGGCATCATCTAAAAATGTTTTTAGAAGGTTCAACTTCTCTGTTACAAAGATGGCATTCCCCATGTTGAGCTGGACTCCACCCTCAGGATGGTTCAGCATGTGGATTAGATTGTGGAAGCCTTCATGTATCTCTTTCTCCTGAATCTCTGTTAGGTTGAAGGCAAGTCCTTCCAGGATCTGAGACTGCGTGGCTGATCTAGCCCCAAGAGCCAGCATTGCAAAAGCAGCGGAGATGCTCACAGGAGAGAAGAAAATGTTCTTATTAGGTGCCTCCTGTGTAACCTCCCTAAAAAACTGGAATGCAAAGTCAGCATTGTTTGGCACAAGTTTGAGGCAAGCGATCGCTTCACCTCCGTGATGTATGTGGTGTTTAGGGTCATTTGGATCATGTCCATTGTGGTCACTGGGTGGGAGCTGACTGTGGGCAACAGCGTGAAACCCAGCCAGAAGCAAACTGAGGTAGAATGTGGTCTTCATGTTCTTGTATTAAAATCCTATAGAAAAAAAAGGAGATGATATTACTAAGGTGAGTAAATTAATGAAGTAGAAATAGTTATTCTGTCATTACCACTGAATAAAAAGTCTTATCTCCTTGTTTGTCCTCAGTTTCCATGTTCTCCAATTCTTGCCAGAATTTTTTTTTATTTTCCCAGGCCTCCTGGCTAGTCTCCGACAACGCTCTCTGCCACCCCCACCCTAAATACCTGAAAAGACAAAATTCAGCATGGATTAGTTGAATACACAGCACCCTCAGCAGCCTGGAGAATGGAGCATATCCCATCAAAAAACACCTTGTGGCTAATCACTGAAAGGCTGCGGTACCACTGTTTTTTGACAGTAGTAGTCTGAATAACTCCTTGAAAGTTCATCATAGAAGAAGTCTGGCTGTTTTGTGAGTTAGGGGAGAAAGAGGAAATTCATGCAAGTGAGCAGCAATCAGTAGCTACATAGAAACAGAATGTGAGCAAATAGGCAGGCAGGAGATCTTTAAGTAAGCTTTTGGTCAGATTGATAAGGTGCCCTGTTTAAAGAAACGACAAATAGTGGTGGCTGTTCTTTAGTAGCAGACCAGATATAAACCCCTACCTCTCTAAGGAATAGGTGGAGGTTTTCTTCTGAATAGAAATTATGCAATGTTTTAAATCAGAACCTAAAACGACGTGTGGTCTCTTCAGCCAAACTGTTGGAGTGGGTTCATTTTCAGAGCAGCAGAGGCTGTCAATGTCATTAACAAAGATCAAGGCTGTATTTTTATCAGCTGCTCCCCTGGTCATAGGGCGAAGCGTTTATCAGTGTGTTACGCTTGGCTGTGGTAGCTTCATTTCATTGCAGAGCTGACACTCTGCGCTGTATAAGCTTTTAAAAAGAGACCTTGGAAATGGGGATATGAATGTCCCAATAGGCCTCATTTCTGAGGAGGCATCTAGGGCAAAGAAGTGGCGCAAGAGTTGCACAGGGTTTGAGGAGATAATAAGCCAGATTTGCTAAAAATTGTGCACAGAGAGACATATTACACCAATTGGACCTTTCATCTCTGGCGTGACGAGAGAGACTAGTCAGAAAGTGCTACACTTATGGTCTTGCTTTCTCTATAACATCAGAGGGAACAATTTGTGTTAGTAGTTAAATATCCACTTACAGTTAGAGTAATGAGAACAACAAAACAGTTTCAAGGTATAATCAAATATTCAAACATTTACATGTTTGGTATAAGTAATTTTAAAAATAAAGACTATTTAGCAGCAATTTTAAAAATAAAGCCTTTTTAGCAGCATTACTGACAAGTGTAAGAACTGTAAGTGCTAGGTTCTTGGTAACTACATTTTCAATTACTGTACACAGTAGTTTTAAATTATAGTTTGGTGTCCTCTGATTTTGACTTTGAAATACTTCATGATTGTATCTAGATACATCATTACATGTATCTAGATACTTGTAACTCAACATAAGAGCTCCAGTTCTGAATTTTAAAACTGCTATCAGTGAGCCAATGTATTAGTCAGACTTTGAAAAGGATTCAACTTCCAAACAAAAGCATCAGAGCTAAGCTTAATCTATTTCCACATATCCAGCAGGCTGATTCAGAAGCTGCCTGTGGATAAATTATTTACTATGAACTATTTACTCAGCTGCAGTCATAATTTATTAAGAATGACATGAATACCAAAAAAGAGAAACATTTCATTTTAAACATAAGTTGCCACCTGTTCTCTATCTCATCACATTTAATATTTATTACAAAATATAGCATGTGATAGATAGGCTTTTCTATGTATACCTCAAACTGCCAATTCTATTTATTTGGAATGCAAAGCAGAAAGGGAGTTTAACTGACTTGACCTCAAAATTATGGTGAAAGCATATAGAACGGTTTTGCTGTAAGGGTTCTGTAAAATATTGGTTACAGTTTTCTGAAGGCTATTTTCTCTATCCTGATATTTTTTCTCTATGTAGTTACAACGTGTTCGCATTTTGTGGTTAATTTATGTGCTTTCATGGAATTCTTTTCATTTTATTACAGCTCTGAATTCACAGATAATTAAGTACAATCTGAATCATCCATCTGTTACTCAGTACTGGCCAATCACTAACTGCCAAGACTCATGAGTCAGACCTCACAAAAATCTTGATAATAGTTTTAAAGGCATGAGATTATAAAAGACTTAGCAGCTGTGATTTGTAGAGGTCTTTTTTTGTTGTTTAAGCCTTGAAGATACAAGTGGCCCTCTCCATTAGTTCCTTTTTTGAAACCTAAAGGTACTTTTATAGTAAGATTTGCACCCTTTGAACCTTCAGAATATTACTGGGGATTGTTACTTCATATTTGACACTTACTAAATCATTTGATGTTATTGTGGCTTCTGGGTTAGCAAGTGATCAACCACTGACAAATTGACAAAAGACACCCTTTCAGCATGAAACAGAAGATGCAGATCCTCATACAGTCATAAAGATTAATGGATTTTCTATGGACCATATTTGCTAACGATTTATTAAAAAGCAAAGAGCTGAGAAGCTGTGCTATAAAGCCTTTAGGAAATTCCCAATCTGAAGGAGTTCAGTTTGCATGACTTTTACTTTAAGAGTTCTACCTATATAATTTCCAGGAAAAAACAGTTTATCCATCAATATAGCAGTAGAAGTGAAAAGCACTTCAATTCTAGTTCCAGATCTTGTCTGACTTGTTGAATAGCCTATAAGGAAACACTTTTACCTCTGCGTCTTTTTTTTGTGTGTGTTACAAACAAAAGTATATTGTTTGTATATTTGTGGTGTTCAGCAATAGGCTGCTTTAAAGAAGAGCTTTCAATCAAACCAGACAATGATACAAGAGCATGGGCAGACAGTGTTTTTGCCAATTTATGTGTAGTAGACTTGGTGGTAATAGTTGCTGTATATATTACCTCTTCCCTAGCACACAATCTTTCCTACCATGCAACTCAGAAAGAAAATGGAGAACACCGGGATGAGCTGAAGCTACCTTAGAATACTTCCACCAGAAAACCTGGGAGTGAGCTGGACTGAGTTTTCTGACAGACAGAACTTACTTCTCTGTGGATATAGCTATTTTGTCCATTTTAGGGCTGATTTCTATCTCTGTGATTTGAAGAGACAATTCTGAAGACAACTTTCTGCCTTTAGAAAGACCTTTCTGCCATGTAATATTCCAGGTGGTGAATATTCATCCCATACTACTCCTGTAAGGGGTCCTCACTGATAATCTCATTTCAGAGAACATGAAAATTTGCACTACTCAAAAACATATGAAAACATGAAATAGAAAAGCTGTTTGCTCACCAGATGGTGCTGCTTGCCTCCTGATTGTTTCTGAGGGAGGAAATCTGAGAAACTTGTTTCCTGAAACCAGCATTGTGGAGGCATCAGACACGTCAAGACACAGCACCTCCACTACCAGTGGTGTCTGCTGAACTAAATATCAGCTACTCAGAGGCTTTTAAAAAAGCACCCAAGCACACAAAAAAATCACAAAAGACTTGACTAGCCATATCTCTGTGTGAGAACATGACCTCAGAGGTCTACTGTCCAGGACCACCTATTTGAAGGAGCGTTACAAACTCACATGTGCTTTCCTGGCTTGCCAGAAATCTCTGCGTATTTGCTCATATGCACCTGAACAGGTTCAGGGCCTGTTCCTGACTGATCATCTAGATATTCATTGTCATGACATCTCTTGTAATTCAGTTTTGACACCTCTATGCCCAAGTTCCTGAGGAGATTGCAAACACAAGCCAAGAGCATCAGACTCTTCAAAGAATCCAGCCACTGTGAATATTTCAAGTTTATTTCAATATTTCAATATTAAAAGTAATCCCTTTTGCAGCAGAAATGTGTACGCCTAATTTGTACTATCCTATGTGACTGTTCACAGAGCTGTTTTGTGTTTTTTCTATCTTCTGTGAGCCAGCTTAGCATTGGAGAACTCAGCCAGAAAGTGGCATCACTCACCTCTAAGCCTCCTTTTACCTGGAAACAGGTGAACATGAGCTCCCACTCTTCTACCAGGCCACCATGCGTGTTTGCTGTTGAACCTGAGTAACTGCACACACTCAGGGATGAAGCATCACTGAGGTCAGGAGAATAGAAAAGTAGACAAAAAAGAATGAGTGCAGTGGTTAGGGCAGTCAGGTAGGACAGTTGGGATTTTCTTCTCTCTGCAAGGAGAGATCTGATCAGGTTCTCAGCTCCTACATTCCAGTGTACACCTAGCCACAGCCTGGTTTCTGGCTCACTGAAAATGTTGACCTTATTGTGATCTTCTGAACATGTGAAAATCACCAGTTTCTCCCCTTCCCTCTCAATGGACCTGTAATCTGATGATTACCTCAATAATGTCTCATCTAAAAGGGAAGCAAACATTAGATATACCATTCCATAAGCAATGGTATTTCTTGTAGACCTTCAGTATAAAAATCATCAAAATTACTTTAAAAAAATCAACAATATGTTAAAAAAGTTCTAAGCACCCATCCTCAGACTTTTAATGAATCAGTCCCTATTTTTAGCAGGAGATACATCAGGGAAAATCCCCCTTTTATGATTTCCTGCCTCCAGAGACCACATTTCTTTCTGGCAAGACACCCTGCTCTGCTTTTAGATTCTTACACCTTCTTCCAGTGACCTGACAATGTGTAGGCAACCCATTGCCTCAGTTGTGATACCTATGTCCTTTATATCCAGCTGACACAATAAAAAACCTCTTTATCTAGGACAGATTTCAGTAGAAGATACAACCCTAGAAAAGATTTAAAATTGATTGCCTGCAATAAGTGGGGACACTTCTGAACTCTCTATAGGAAGCAAAAAAATCACTACTTACACCAGCTTCCAAGGATCCTACTGTCTTCACCAGGACTACCCTGCAGCTCCCTCTCTTATTTATACAGTTAAATAGCATTATGAAAGCAAAATGTCATCTAGAAAACATTAACCAGGACAGACAAGCATTACTACTTTGGGAATGGTGCAGAGTAAACAGTGAAGACAATTTTTCTGTGCAGGCACCTGATTTTTGCTGTATATGCATGGCCAAACCCTGCCTTTACTTAGAACAGTCATAAGAGTCCCCTGCATTCCTACACATCCTCATGCTGGGACTCCAGCTACTCACTCTAGGAAATACTTCATATGCATCATTAACTTCTGTAAACTGCCTGAATTCATACAGTAGAAGTACTGAAGTGAGTAAAAAAACCATATACATAACACCAGACATGAGCCTAAGGAAAAGACAGCTGGATGCACCAGCATGCTAGACCTCAATTTAGTATTTTTCACAGAGATATTTTGCTTCCTCTACACCAGACTTTTAATAGTTTTTATTTGGCATATCTGTTTAAAATGATACACTCTTTCTTAATTGCCTACATTTCCATCAATAAGGGCCAATTTCTGGGGACATCACTTTTAAACTTAAAATTAAATCTGAAGTGCTGACATTTGTAGTGGCTGGAGGTTGCTCTAGGGATGTGCTCCAGGACCCCACAGCACCCAGCACTCAGCCAGAGTGGTGTCACCTGGTGCCTCGTGCAGCAATGGACAGAAGGACAGACTGTGGCCTTGTACTCGCAGTGTGGGCTGCCACAAGGTGCAGGCAATGCCAAAAGGCAGAGAAGGAAAGGCAGGCCTGTACACCAGAGCCTGCTTTCACACAGAGCTGGACCCATGTGGTCAGGCCACCCTTGTTTTACATGACCCCCTGTAAGGGTGTGCTCCTGCAGCACCCACGGAGGGGCAGCCACAGGGGCTGTGCCAATGTGGGTATGACTGAGGGACTGGAAAACTCACAGGTCAGTGCCCCCCTGAACACCTTCCACCCAGGAGCATCGCCTTGGGAGGTAGGGGATTCAAGGAGAAAAGGTGCTGTATGTCATAGAGTCATCGAGGTTGGGAAGTACCTCTAAGATCATCAAGTCCAACCATTAACCCAGCACAGAGAATTCCACCACTAAACCTTGTTGCTAAGGGCCAGATCTATATGTCTGTTAAATGCCTCCAAAATGGTGATGCCACCACTTCCCGGGCAGCCTGTTCCAATGCCTCATAATCCTTTTGATGAAGAAACTTTTCCTAATATCCAATCTAAACATCTCCTGGCACAACTTGAAGCCATTGCCTCTTGTCCTGTTACTTGGGAGAAGAGACCAACACCCACCTTGAAGCAACCTCCTTTCAGGCAGTTGTAGAGGGTGATAAGGTCTTCCCTGAGCTTCCTTTTCCCCAGGATAAACAACCCCAGCTCCCTCAGCTGCTCCTCATTAAGACTTGTGCTCCAGACTCTTCATCAGCTCTGTTGTCCTTCTCTAGACATGCTCAAGCACCTCAATGTCTTTCTTGCAGTGAAAATGCCTCTTCTTGTAGTGCACATTAAAGAAGGAGTCTTTCAGAAGGAAAAGCTTTACAATAACAGGATAAGTGTTTTGGTAGGATTTTCCTCTGGGCCATTCCTCAGGGGTTAGCAATGAATGGAAGCATTTCTTCTCCTCTTTTTTCCAGCCTGTATGCCTACACATTTGAAACTCCTAGTAGGTACAGCATGGTTCTATGCAAGGTTCTATGCATTAAGGGCTGCTGGAACTTCTGCAAATCCTTTCATTCCTGGCTTCTACTTCTTTCTCTTCAGTGGGTGCCTTTCACCTGTGCAAAGGTAAGCAGAGTGGTTCAGTAGTTTTGATCCAGATTGCTAGCAAATGTGCTTGAATTGTTTACAGACTGGGCACATGCAGCCTGTTTTCCTGTAAACTAACAAATGAAAATATTCTCTGAGGTTACAGAGGCTTACCTAAAACATACTCAGACTGGAGATGAATAACATGTGCCCAGAGAGAAAAATGAGAGCACAATTAAAGAAAAAGTAAAGTTCAGCTATGAGTAAAGTTACTGAAAAAAGTGAAGGAAAAACCAATCAACTTGATAGGACTTCATTTAAGAGCAATTTAGTCTTGCAATTGAAAGTGTCATTCACCTGCTGACATTTGTATGGGAGTGAAAAAGGGAAAATGAAGTAAATAAAATTTAATCTATATCAATCTCCAGTGTTACATCCAATGTGATACTTATTTTCTTTTTCCTCATTTATATAACAGTTTCATTTAATCATGTAAGGCATCCTGAAACTTGCTGAGACTCTGCTTCAATATTTGATATCAGAATATGCTGTGTATGAACTTGCAGCTCTCTTTTTATGCAGAAAGTAGACTTATGATCTAGTATTCTGAAAGACAGGAATTCTTCCATTTGGTCCTCTTGGTCTGCAATATTAGTCTTATTACTTTGAACTCTAGGTTACTGTGGACTTTTTAAAGTATTATCATTGAAAGATTATAATAATACTGTTTCATTTTTTAGTAAATTGACAACATTAACAACAGTCATCCAGTATGAATTCCCTTGAAAACAGGCTGGCTATAGTCCAAAAGGAATGAATTATTTAAGGCAGAAGAACTGTATGCTTGCTTCTCTAATAGAGAAACACTTTCATCTTTTTAAAATACTCGACTAATTTCCCTAAAAGCCGTTTTAAAACACAACGTGTTGTTGCTGTTCTGATGATGCCCTCTGGAGTAAAGAGCACACAGTCGCTCCTACGGCAGTGCTGTGAGTAAATGTCAGCATGGAGTTGGTGACAGCTGTACCTTCTCTCCCCTGCCAGGCTGTATTTAATTTGTGGAGCTCTGTGTTTCAAGAGGAAAGGCACTCGTGGTTACATGGAGCAGTTCAGTGGTGACCAGCTGGAACAAGTGCCAGTACAGGTCGAGTACAATTGTGTCAAGTGCCTGCTCCTGTGCTTCCAAGTTACAGTACAGCAGAGCTTCACCTTTAAGTTCCTTCTTCTTTGCTTTCCTGCTGTGCACTGTTCTCGCCCCCTGCCAGCCCCACACAGAGGTCTGGGCTCACTCCGAGGGGGAGTGTCTTGCTCAGACATGAATTCCAGCTCCGATGAAGGAACGCACATGCAGTACTGTCCCCTGAGTCCCTGCAGTGTGTCTCTTCCCTTATTTCCAGGCTAGCATCAGTTTCTTTCTACAAAGCAGTTAAGACCTTCTAGGTCTCAAGGAGATACGTTCTATCACTTCCAAAATATGGATTGGAGTCTGCTTCCTTCTCTTAGGCTGTGGTTGTACTATTGCTTTTACCTGACCAAAGTACAGGATGCTGCTGCCAGTGATGTTTCATCCCCCTGCATCCTTGCCGTCTCTCCAGGACAGCTGATGGTCTCTGAGGGCTGGAGCCCAGGATGAGTGGGAGAGGCTGGGGGAACAGGTCTTTTTCAGCATGGAGAAGAGAAGGCCAAGGGAGAGGCTGCACTTTCTGTCCTCCCCCACCTAATGGGCTATGTTAGAGGGCAGATGGAGCCAGAGGTGCCCAATGGTAGTGAGCAAGGCACGGGATGCAAGCTGTAGCAAGGGAAATGCAGATGAGATCTACGGAAAGGAGTGTTCACAGGGAGGTGCAATACAAGGGCACATCTCTGTGTGAGGCTGTGAGACTGCTGTCCTTGAAGACATCCAAAACCTGTCTGGACATGGCCCTGAGCAACCTGAGCTAGATTCCAGGCTGGTGCTGCTGTGAGCAGGTGGTGGGATTGGATGACCTCCAGAGGTGCCTTCTAACATAAATTATTCTACTTTTCTAACAAAAGAATGACTGTGAAACCATGCTCTCAGGAGACCCTGTCTCCACTTACACTGCAGGTTTGCATTTCATCCTGCAGGGAAACTCCCCTCTGCTTCTCACCACATGAGTCCAGAGGCTTTTCCCTGAAAAACTCAGCTCCTGGGAAGGTGTCCTCCCATTGTCCTCTGGTGTGCCCTGGCAGAGCCTCCACAAGTCAAGCAGACAGGCTCTGTCCTGGCTGCCCAGAAACAGGCTCTGCCAGGGCACAGCACACAAAATACACACTGAGAACAAATAAATCTGGTGGGCCATCTGCCGTGCTCCCAGCACGCCACAGCCATGGCAGGTGGCTGACACCCCTCCGTGACGCTGCCTGGGCTCAGACTTGCAGCACTGCACAGGATTGTGCTCTTCTCCTCAGAGGCTTCGACAGTGCCCAGCACTGATTGAACCTTGGGTCAGGAGAACTTGAATGGCTATTTAAAAAGTTGCTCTGAAAGAAATATTTGATAGAGCCATTTTCTTTCACATATGTCCATTAGGATGGTAAGTTTTCAGATGTGTCCTTAGTGGGGGGCTCAAGACATTGGGATTTAACTCCATTTTCTTTCTAAGTGTGCAAGAAACGTGTGCAGAAAGCATGACTGTGGGTGTCTCAACAGGCCTGGCTCTTTGCTTTCTGCCCTCAGGACCAGATAAATCATCTCCAAAGATGAAGTTGTGTGATTGCAGTGGGGAGAGCTATCACTGATTAGTGATAAAATCCTTTAGCACGAAAGAACAGAGTTTGGAAAATATTAATGTACACGCTAATTTTTATTGCACATATACATTTATAATTGAGTAGGTTTATGTTCTTCTTTCTTGACCCACAAATACACAATAAATGTGACTGGGTCTGAGAAAAAATGTTGACAGTTCCCTACCATTATGTGGACAAATCTCATTCCTCCCTGTGTCTGTTTGCAATTGCTCCCTGTGGACAGCCACAGAGAAGAGGAAGATTCAGTGAACCTGTTGCTTCTATTCTCTAAAACTGTGTGGTCTGAACACATTCAGTATTAGACCTTTATTCTGATAATGGTTCCTTCTTTCACCAAAGGAAGGTCATAGGTTTCCACAGGTTTAAAATGTCTGCACACCTCTTGCCCTGAGCTGTGAGACATAAAAGATTTAAACTCTGGAAGCTGCTCAGGGGATATCAACTTCTGTACATGCCCTGGTGAAATGCTTTCTTCTTTCAAGTCTGTCCTTAAAAAGCACATCACCTCTGCTCAGATACCTTTAGATTTCTCTGAAATTGCTAGGAAATTGGAGATTTACAGAAATTAGAGACACTTACAGAAATACCCAGTAGACTGAAAACTAACTTATCATTTAGCTTGATTTTAAACCCCATAAGTCTACCATCTCCTGTGTGTTAGGCTGACTGCTCCAGCATTTGCACTGTCTTCTCTTCCCCCAGAATCTCATTTTTTGGTCTCATTCACCATATGTAGTGATCATTATGCACTTGGACACCTCAGAAATGGGATACTGCAGGTGATAAAACCTGTAACTCTTGGAAGGGCTGTCACATGCCCGGCGCCTCAGTGGGACACATTAACTGCAAACTCTTGCAGTTAGGAAATGCCAGGATGAAGGTGGCTGTGCTGTGCTTTTTGGTGGAAGATGAGATGGTGGAATCCTGCTCCACTGACACTTGTGGTCATGACTTGGCAGTAGGTTTTTGAGAAATTTCAGAGACAAGCTGGAAAAAGCAATTTCTTTCTAACCTGTCTTCAATTTTAAATAGTTAACTCCATTTCTAAAGGGAGCGATCTGTAGTTCCCAAGAGAAATATGAGAAATGTTTATAGTAAAGTGTTTGCCTTGACCAATAGAAGATCTCCTCTCTGTTCTTTTTGTGCATTCCATTCTAGTGCTAAACACACACAGACAGGGAGACAGAGATGATCGCAGCTCCTGAACCTGCTAGAGGAAGCTGCTTGATCTCTCTCTCTCTCAATCATCTTTTTAATAGTATCTATCTATAAATAAAGCCTTCTAATCAATCCATGAACTCTAAGTCTTTTGTAGAAAGACCAGGCCCTAGCTAGGGTCAACAACATCATCTTTCTACAGACACTGATTCCACGTTACGTTTCTCCAGAGGTAAAACTCTGAGGCCTCAGTCTCATTTCCAAGCACAGATATTCATATACTTGAGAGAAGAAATATCCAGCATTTTTTTCAAGAAGGTGCCTTTCACAAAGGAAAATATCATCTGCGCAATGGGTCTTGAGATGTATTTGTCAGTGCCATGTGGATTTCTGTATTTCCTAATATTTAAATAGACAGTTGTGCAAATTCAGCATTGATTTAGCTCAGTTTTCAGCTGACATTGGGTATGCTTTGCAATTATTTACATGATAGTGACCATGGACATGTAGCAAACAGACCCAGCTGGTCTGGACCATCATCATAAGTAACCTGGGCATATACAGACACATCTGACACAATCTGGCCAATAGTGCACTGATATTTGCAGATCGGAGTTACCCTGTGTCTTTTGGTGATGGAAAATGGATTGAAATATCTCTTACTCAGTAAAAATGCACTTTCATGCCAACTTTCATTGCTAGTCTTGTTTTTGTTGTAGTGACAAGACTTGTATGGTTTTATTTTTACTTTCTACCTTCTTTATTACTTCTCAGAAACTCACCCAGCTTTTGGGAGATAGTGGCCATGGAGATGACTGGAGATGGCAAGCTAAAAGGAAATGCCAGGTTTCTGGGACTATGAAGGTTTCAGTTTGTGAAAGATCTGATGATCCGTAGCTGTTCCTAAATATGGCCATTTTTGGGAGATATTTATTCCTGCTCCAGTCAATTATCTCCAATGTACAGGGTCTGTCCTGTTCTTCATATCCTTTCAGCTGTTGAACAGTGTTATAAACCCAGACTCTATCATAAACATTAAACAGATCAGGGACAGATAATCATTCCTGAAGAACAGCAAATAATGTAGATATTGCCTGCATTTCTTTTTTCACAAAAGCTGAGGGACTTTCTAGTTAGGGGAAGGTCAGCTGCATGGTAAAGAGCCTCTGAGAGGGTGAAATACTCCTGTCAAAACTCATCTTCATCCAGACATGTTGTGTCAGGTTGCCCAGAGCAACTTCTGAAGCTTTTGCTGGATCTGCTGAATAGTTTCTTCCCAAATACTTTTTAGATGAGAAACTAAATAATTTAATTTTGACAGTTTCTTAACTGGAACAGTATTTTAGAAGCTTCTTTGAAATGTTGTCTGACTCTTACAATAGCTCCCTCAGCTCAGTAAGTTGCTGCTTTTCAGCTGGCGTTAGAAAAATCCTGCTGATCTCTTGGAGAAACTTTCAGCTCTTTTACTGAGAAAATGGAAAGTGGTTTTCTGAAAATGTTTTTCATCCAAAGGGCGAATCTGAAACTGGTTGTTAGAACTGCTCTGGCACGGTGTTTCATTCACTCAGGAGCAGATCTGGGGATAAGACCAGTGGGAATTAGAGGAGGGTGTGGAGGACTATGTACAGGCACCAACCTGCCTCCAAGGGGAAAGGCTCCCATCCCACGCACACTCACTTCAGCACAGCTGAGTTCTGCTTCCAGTGAATGAAACTCCTGAATACCATGAAAGTACAAGGAATAGCTGACACAATTGATGCATATAATATTCTAGTAATCAATTGCTATGAAATATTTTTAATAGTATTGTTCTTACGAAACTTGTTTACATTTGGGGGAGTTTTCTATTATCTTCAGGTGTGTTTAAGGAGAACAATATTTGAAGTATGTGAGAGAGCAGCTGGTCCCAGGTCTGAGATGTTAATCAATCACCTCAGACAGAGGAGGCCCCTTGTCTTTTGGACTCAGGCAGTATAAGCAGAGGAGGATGATCTAGTAATGTGAAATGTGCAATTGTTTACTCAATAAATTAAATTCACATTTGGAAAACAACAGCACAGGAAGAAGGCTGTGTTTCTGGTTAGGATCAAGAAGGGAAACTTCCAGTAAAATAGAAGTGGAAGAAAACCAACAAGAAACCAGAGATAGCCCGTAAGATGATGAACAGCAATGTGGAATCTGTATGTCTAAAGCACATAATTTATATCCTTTGTTGCCCTTAGACATGAAGCATAACACTGTGTTACAGTTCCCATCTCATCCCTGGTAACAACCAGCTGATAGTGCTCCTGCAGCTGGTGAGTTGTGAGCAAAGAGAAAGGGAAGGACCAGTGGAAGAGTAATTCATGCAGTGCTGCCTCGCCCTTGGAGTAAAAGCATGTTGGACCCCTTGTGTGTTCTTACCTGGTAACCTTCTAACCTGTCAGCTACAAACCCCTCTTTTTCCTGCAGGGGCTGTTTGCTCACCCTCAGTCTATTCCCCACCAGAAGCTCAAGATGTAAGGAATAATTGCAAAGTGCAACATCCTAGTACTATTTACAAGTATTGAGGACACCACAAAGTCAAACTTTTCACCTTGAACTCCATCAGGAATTTCCATGTGTTTGTTCCAGCATGTTGTGACGCCAGTGAGGGCTCCCTCTGTTCTTTTAAGTTTTCTCTCTGTTCTTTAATATTTGCAGATCAGCTCTCCAGATATTCCATGTTTTGACAGGACAGTACCCTATTGCACGGGTATTGGGAACAGGAGCTTCTTTAGGCAAAGGCGATGGTGGAGTGAAGGACTCTGGGTCCAAATGCAGACAATTATTCCTGCAGTAGAAGAGTTACGTGGAGTCACACAAAATGGGAAGCTGTTTACAGGTGATAAGTTAGCAACAGCAAAGGAAACAGCTGCCAGTAGTGTCCCCATGCAACAATCACAGAATCTCTCAAGACTTTTGTCTTGGCAGTGCCCTATATGTATCATGAGTTTATATACAGCCAGGAATGCCATATGTTCTCAAATCTTCTCAGCTAATGATCCCAAATTCAAGTGATAAATGATGAAAGAAATTGAGAGTAGAAAGTGGATATTTATATGCATCATTCTTCCAGAAAAATGCAGCTGTTGCTAAGCAGCTTTTCTTTTTCATCATGAAGAAGATGGGGCTTTAGGATGGATACTTCTGAGCTTGGCATAAGAAGGGAGCTGGGAAATGTGGTCAGAAGGAAGACTGATTGAGCTGGTGGGTCTGAGCCCAATGAGGAAGTATTAAGAAGAGCAGTGTGTGCATTTGTGTGTGTGGCTTTAAGCAGATAGGCTGTGGGTGAAAGCTGCACTCTGGCAGGAGACTTTAGCTGTAGCAGAAAGCTTAGAGAAGTGTCCCAGAGGAAGAAACTCTCTTCTCCCTTACCTGACCTGGCTCTGCAGTGTCAGATGATCTTTCTGGGAAGGGTTAAATGGTCTCAGAGGTGGTAAAGCATCTTTATCCCCTAAACATTTCCATCTTCCCCATGCCCCTCCTCTCCCTCCCCACCTCTCAGTCAGCTTCACAGAAAAGGCTCTGATCATCCTTTCCCACACTGGCACCAATTCTTTCATGCCCCTCAGACCCCTGCACTCTGACCCCAAAACATCCAGAGGTAGTATGTCCATAGATTAGAAGCTGCAGATTTGCTTTTGACTTTCCTGATTCTGTCTTCAGGTTTTCTGCTGTGAGACTTCCTGGATCTGTTTCATGCTACATGAATGCCTCTGTTCTGACAGGCTGAAGTCTATGGAAGCCATCTATGTACCAAAGAAATAGATACCCTAGTTATCTGCTAATGATGGGAATTAGTCCTTCCCAAAAATCCTGCATCTTTCTGCTATTTGTGCTCACTGATCTGTATTTGCCCTATTACTCTTTCTTTAAAAGTTTAAAGTTTAATTAAAAAATCATCTTCATGGTAGTGAAAATGTCATCTACCTTCTTAGCTGGCTAAAGTAGAGCTTCTTTATATAGACTGTCATTGGCCTAGTGAGCTGCATCAGCTCGGCATTAATTAGTTAATTAAACGAGTTACTCTATGACACAGATAGCTAGTGTGAGTTTAATGTACCTAACTACTGAAATCTAATGGTATCCATGTCACTTTCAAAAGGACCCCATCACATTCATCTGACCTTTACTGCTTTTTGCACTGTCTTTATATTGTTTGAACAGGCTTACACAGTGGGCACACTGTTATACATTAAACAGAACAAATAAAGTTAATACAGTAGCTGTAGAGCAAGCAGTGACAACATTTCTCTTCTGGGCACAGCTGCATGCCAGCACGAGAGAGCAAAAATAACACTGAGCACTCCTGGGTCCCAATGGCTCCACTGTTTCTGTCTGCTAAGGTTCATGCCAGAAATGAAGGGCAATGGGATTTTCACAGGGCTTCTCTTGGAAAAGGCTGGTAGGATGCAGCAAATACTTTCCTTCCCCTGCTTTTCTGATTCCAAGCCCTTCAGAGGAAAGGCAATAGCAGCAGGGCTCCAAATTCAGACATATCAAATAAAGTTGTTTTCTTCATAAATCCTGACGTGTTATAGTACTAGCTGCATGTGACAGATGCAGCATTTCTTCTTGAGACATCTTTTCTAAATTGCATTTCATGCTTGAAAAATCAACCTCTGCTTTGAAGCTGTGTCACTTTTATTCTCTTCTGCATATCTGATTGCTAGAAAGAGAATATTTCAGTCAGTTACATTTCCAAATAGACAGAAATATTTAGATTAATTAAAATAATAATTACAAAGTTGAAGCCAACTATATTCTGTGTGTTACTTTGAATTAACTTAATGACAGACACTAAGCTGATAACAAATAGCAAATATTCCCTATTATATTTCCTATTTGAGTGTTGAACAACTTCCTAGTTTGTGGTTTTAAGATTAATTAAGCCTTTAGACCAAAGGTGTTGTGATGAGATGCTCTTCAGTTAAGGCTAAATAGGAAGCCTCTAAGTGGTATTAATAAATGAAGATTATTATATTGATAGATTTTTCATGAAGATTATTCCTTCATTTATCTAATTATTCCTTCAAAATCTTTCTGGAACATAACCCTCCCAAACACTGCATTTCCACAATTAAGCTACTCCTTAGAGTTTTGAAGGAGCTAAGCAGGGTGAGTTACAGTTTTCCACAGTGGAGTAGGAATTATCAAGCTCTGTTCTGGTAAGAAGAGAGGGAAATTGTCTTATCTCGTCTGGGGTGTGGTGGCTCCTTCAACATGACCACTGTGGGGGAAATGCTTGAAGAATGATTCACGCTTCTCCTTCCCACCAACTGTGCAAGATGCTGAAGTTAGCACTTTTGAGGGGATTGTAAACCTTGATGTCATAGCACAGGGGACGAAATACCCCGGGAAAAGAAAGCTTCCATTCTATATATGCCATTCAGCTTCAAGTAAAACTAGGGAAGAAGAACTTCTCCCTTTCAGAGTAGACTTTTAGAGGCAAAAGGGCTTTTTCCAAGAAGAGTGAGTAATGTGTTGCCCTTGCAGTGTTGTATGAAAAACAAGAGACCAGACTGCATTTGTATTGTCAAGGCATTTGTCCTTGTCTGGCCCCCAGCGTATGTAAACATAGCAACCAATAAAAATTTGTATTCCAATGAATTTTTTCTGGGTTTTATAGCATGTAATTCCAAAGGGCCTTCTATTCCTCCTACATTTTCATTTCTGCAAGATAAACAAGAAGAGATTTACTATGTCTATGGGATTTCACCACCCAGGCAGGCAGCCACTCAGTGCTTATGAGGCTCACTATAATGTTTACTTAATTTGGCCTTCATTTGGGCTTTAACTGATATTTTGCCATGATCCTGGATAATTTTATAATGAAATTCTTTGTTCATGAGACCTTTGAGAAACAGTGGAAAATGAAGCTAAAAGAAGTAAAAGAGGAATCATTAGGAAATATTCAATGAACCTCTGTTTAGCTAGGTTTGTTTTAGGGTTTTCTTGACCACAGAAATCTTATTTCTGCAATGACATATTTACTCTGTAACCAGATGGCTGAATTCACCAAGTAGTACTCATAATTACTGGTGCTCTGAAAGTTTTACTAGCTAATAATATTTTTGGTGAAAGGCATGGAAAATTATTTTCTTTAAGTCTGCACTTTCAGGAATGCAAGTTTCCTAAATTGTTTTTCTAAGTTGTTTCTGTAATTTTGCTGAGGCCCTAGCACAACTTTCAGATCAGTTCCAGATCAAACTGTCTCATTTCTGGAAACTTGTGAAAACTAATAAACTCTCTCTTTTCTTGGTACAACTGAGAATTCTTCCCCTGAACCCTTACAACATGTGGTTCAATGGCTGAGTCAGAGAGCTGGCTCATGTTTAGCTTTTATCTAATTTACTTTCCTTCTGTAATAGCAGAGGGAGTGCAAGATATAGGGACATAGATGGGAAAGTGACAGGCATTCAGAATTTGATTTAAGATAGCTCACTGGGTTTTTTTTTTAGTTTGGAATTGTTGATATCATCCAAATAATTTAAAAGTTATGAGAGGACTTTCACACAACCTACTCCCCACCTACAACCCTTACAGGTTACCAAAAATTCTCACACCAAACAGCCTGCGAGATGGGAAATTAAACTGTTCAACATTGATGCTGTCAGAGAGAAGGAATCCTGATACTGCTTACTCACTTTCACATCCATATGCACATGTGGGCCTCAGTGAGGAAATCTGCATCTCAAGCTTGACCTAAAGCCATCTGTTCTTTTGGGGAGGGACCTGGTTCTTCCATCTGAACTGCTCCACCAGGGTCAGCTTGACCCTTTCTGGCCTTCAGCAACACTTTTACAGCATTTCAGATAATGAGGTTTTTAGGTCTTAAGGCGAATGTCCAGGGTTGCAGAGTGTCTATCAGAGAATAGAATAGATTGCACTCAGTTTTGGACACTTCTTTCTTGAACAAAGGGTGGCATAAGTGCACTGTACATGAGTGAGTGCCACAGACCCTGCAGAGATTTGGAAGGGATGGCTCTGTTCTTAAATTAGACAGAAGTTATGGTTTTCTATTTCCTCTTTTAGTGCCATATTTGAGTGCTAAAATCAATCCTTCCTGCATACAATCAATACAGCTGGCTACAGCTCCCACTGACATCCACACAGCATGCAGTCATGCAAAATTTTGATGTGAATGTGGTGTGCTTGCCTAAAGACTAACAGATTTACAAATGAGGACTAACAAGTTTCATGGAAAACATTAACAGAGCTAGCAAGAGTTACGGTCTTAAAAGACTAAAAACCTGATGTGCACCTTTAATACTGCCTGTACTGGCACATCTTCAAAGAAATATAGCTGGCAAGAATATCCATGTGATTGTGCATATAATAGATATTGGCTAAGCCAGCTGTTTTCCCAAGGGCTCATAAGAAATCCTTCCCTTGAATTCTCAGTCATCAAGGAGCTCTAGATTTAATGGAAATAATACATGCAAAGTGGAATTGTAGTACCTGGTTCTCCAACCAAGGAAGACAAGTGCCTTGGCCTCCTCCACAATCTTGTGGAATTCCTTTAATGCACATGGATCTGAGATCTCCAGATGCATTTCCTTCCTTGCAAGGCAGTTGCAAAAGTGATATCTTAGTAGACTGGAATGTAGGTACTTCAACCCTACAAAAAAAGAGGGGCTTGAAGAGACCTAGAGAGAAAAAGAATCCAACATAACAAGGTGTTGTAGTACATTTTTAATGTATGATTTTATGTTAGCCAAGGGGAAATCATGGTGGTTGTCTTTCAGACTTTTTCTAATTTGGTGGCTCTTTATGGTTTTTATTTCAATAGGTGCATTTCAGACAAAACAAGAGAGTTCACAGTAACTTTCAAGCGCATTATGTTACTTTTCAAATATGGTAGCTTGCTGCTTACAACATTCCCTATTGCTTCTCAAAAGCCTTAATTTTGCTGGATGTCAGGTCATACTGTTTGGAAATACAAAACAAAAACACTGCTCAGATAATCTCCATCCCCTCTTCGGGCTGAGTGTGGGGCAGTGCCAGGTCAGGCTCCCTGACTTCAGCAGTAGCATTGCTGTCTCTAAGCATGTCAGAAATGCATTTTTTTCTCAGGTAGGGCCTTGGCACCAAAAGCAGCAGAGACAGATGACTAATGAAGGCATAGAGTGACCTGTCTCTTAAAATCTGTGCAAAATGAAGATCAAACATTCAAAAGTTTATGCAGTCTGGTTTTACGCCTCATCGTGCATCCTGTATGCCCCATATTCCAATATGGTAGGGGTAGATTCTACTTTTTTAGTTAACAAGGGAAGATATCAAGGATCAAAATCCATATCCTTGAGATTTGAACTAGTTACCTGTAAGTGCTGTACTGGTGGAGGATGTGGTGAGGCTAGCTATTCCTGATAACACCTGGCCACAACACATGGGCAGTCCACTCCATGTGCTGGCTCCAAGTTTTCTCTCCCTTGGGTCAGTCTGTCTTAAGTGTGAAGGGCACTGGTATGTTGAAGGGTGCCCAAGGGTTCCTTGTCCTCTTCAGAGAGATTTTACTCTCCCACCTCTTTTCTTTCCATGTTGCTCCTGAAAACGTGAGGCAGTCTGCTGGAGCTATCTTGGCTGAGGGTGATATGTTTTCCTCTTGGTAGAATTTCAGTTTCAGCCAGAGCTGATTCAGGATATCTACAACTGGGCCAATGTGCTGCCTTTGGTTTTATGGCAGACTTTCTGAACATCTGTAAAGCTTTCACTTTTTCTCTTAAATCATCATGTTCTTGCTATACTCCCCCTAGCTCCACCGTGGAGCTAAAATAACTGAGCAAATCAGCTCAACACTCCTGTTCTCTTCCAACTCTTTAAGCTCCTTTCCAAAATCCATCAAAGTTTCCAACAAAGTCTTTGAACCTAACTGTTTATTTAAGAAATCACTGGTGCGCCTTTTAAAACTTTTTTTTTTTAAATTGTTCTTATTTGCAGTTGCAGGGAAGTTACAAAAGCATGTCTGGGAGCTATCCTCTCAGCTGAAATAAGTTTTCCACCCTCAAATAACGGCACATTAACACATTAGGCACCAAGTGAACTTGCACTATTTTCCATAAGAAAATCTCTGTTCTGATAGGAAGATAATTAAGAATTTTTGCAAAAGAACCTTTTACAAAGGTTCCTATTTCAGTTATCTAGTATTTACTACTAAACAATAAAACTGAAGTTGTTCCTGTGTTTCATTATGCAGATTTGAAGGGAAAGAGAAGAAGGGAAGAAATGGGGCAATATGAACAGTTTCCAATTTACTTTCATTCTTGCCTTCCCTTTAACGTGTCTCAAGTAGTACACAGTTAACTGCTCCCCTGAACCTCACCACTCCCAAAGCTGGGGAGCAATGACTGAGCAAGCTGTATTAGTAGCTGTGGGTGAAGAGATTTGTAGCTTGGCAGCCCTGTGCAAAGCTAAAATCCTTGGCTTGTCTCCAACAACAGACGTTTTCCCCTTCAAGCAATGCTGAAACAATTGATTTTATTTTCCTGAGAGAGAAAATGAGTTAGACAGGTATAGCTGACTCAGATTTTCCATGGAGCATTGCTAGTTTTCTTTCTTCAAATTCTGGAGATGAGGGATATAGGGGGATGATTATAGAGAAAATATTTTGCATTAAGCAAATCTTTAGGTTGGTGTGAATAGGTTGGCTAGAGGTTGGGGTGATTTCCCGTAGGACTGTGGAAAGGTCTGTGCTTGCTCACATGAAAGGCTTTATTATCTCTCACTGCAAAAATGCACACTGTGGTATTCTCTCCACCACATGACCTGCCAGGCCTCTGTCAAACCAAACCACATTGCAGAAGAATTTGGCAGCTTTGACCCAGCCTAGCCAGAAGCTAAAGTCCTCTAACAGTGTCAGGGAGCCCCAGACCCCCTCAGTGGACTCTTTGATTCCAGCTCTTCCTAAGGAGGAGAGCAGAGCTGTGGCTGGAAGGCAGGAAACGGTGTTCTGAGCTGTTCTGAGGCTCAGCTAAGGCTGTTTTGGAGAATGCTGAGAGGACACTGTGAAGGGAGCCCCACCACAGCTCCTGACAGTTCATTAGCACCATCAAAGTGTTCTACCCATCCATTAAACCACATTACCCATTGTGAACCCCGGCTGAGGGCTGGGTTCTGTGTATCTGGTGTTTGTGCAGAGGTGCTGGCAGAGGGGGCTGCAGGGCAGCCTCTGTGAGGAGGGGTTGGGGCTGTCCTGTGCTGGACATGGCCAATTCCAGCCTGTTCCAGAGGGCTCCAGCAGACCCACCACATAACACAACTGAGCCCCTCAGCCAAGAGAGTGGCACTTCTGGGGAATGCATTTGAAAAAAGGGAAAACACATCTTGTAGCAGCTGTGAGAGCTAGGACTAAATAAACAAGAGAGAAGCAGCCCCACAGTCATTCAGATCAATGCAGAAGAAGCAGCAGGAGGTGCTTCAGACACTGGAGTAAAAATTCCCCTGCAGCCCCTGGAGAAGCTCCTGGTGAGGCTGCTGTGCCTCTGCAGCCCCTGGAGGACTGTGGTGGAGCAGAAACCCACGCTGCTTGAGGAACCCATGCCAGAGCAAGGGGATGTGGCCTAGGAAGATGCAGCTTGTGGAGAGCTTGCTGTGGAGCAGGGTCCTGGCAGCACCTGACAATCCTGTGGAGAGAAGCCCACACTGGAGCAGTCTGTTTCTGATAGTTTGGATCCTGCAGGAAAGAGCTATCCTAGAGCAATTCCTGAAGGACTGTGACCTGTCATCTTGCTGGAGCAGAGAAAAATTGGGAAGAGGAAGGAGTGGCAGAGATGAAGCATTATAAACTGACCTCACACATGCAGCTGTGTCTCCTTTCCTGCACCACTCAGAGAGAGGAGCAGAGGAGTTAGGAGTGAAATTGAGCCAGGGAAGAAGCAAGGGTTTGGAGGGAAGGTGTTTTCAAGTGTGTCTTTATTTGTTACTACTCTACTCTATTTTTAATTGCCGGTTAATTAAATTAACCTGCTGCAGCATGGCTTTCCCTTCACATGGTGCTGTTGGTAATGCTGGCCTCTGCCTACTCAGCACTCAGGAAGGTGCCCAAGTCACCTTTTGGCACCCTGGACATCAGCTTAATGGAGAGAATCCTCTTGGATCCTTGCACTCAGCAGCCTGAGCTTGCTGAAGTGAGTGGAGGTCAATATGGTCAGCTGGCATGTGGATAACAGTGACATGACTTCCAGCTGCAGTCACCAGTTCTGGAACCAGAGCTTTTGGTGTGGCTTTTGCCACATCCAGTTCTCCCAGGGATCCCATGCTTTACAGTGCGTGCACAAGACCATTAAGGATGATAATTTTTGCAATGACGTGCAGCTTTCACTGACACAAAAGCTAAACTCTTGCCTTGCCAGAAATGTTGGGCCCCTT
Source organism: Vireo altiloquus (assembly GCA_013396875.1). Classification (NCBI taxonomy): domain Eukaryota; kingdom Metazoa; phylum Chordata; class Aves; order Passeriformes; family Vireonidae; genus Vireo; species Vireo altiloquus. The sequence goes on along the minus strand of VZRF01014334.1, from coordinate 749,193 downwards.
ATTCTGGATCAAGTTGTGAGAAATGCAGAAGCGAGCAAGGTTTGAAGCTGGTAGAAGGCTCTTGCCACGCTGAGAGGAAAAGCATTATTCTTTACCAGGAGCATCTACCATCTAGGAGAGGAAAGGTTTAACAGCTCTGTGTCTCTGTTTCCCTTCCCCTGGAGGGACTTCAGAGATGAAGGAAACTCCTCCTGGGATTCACAGTGGAATGAAAGGGAGGGAAAGAAGGGTTCCCCACCTGAAGGGATAGACTTGTGGTTTGTGAGGCAAGGACAGGAAATGGGAGACACTGGAAGTTTCTCAGCCTACAGTAGGAAGTTGTATCTGCACACAAAAAACCCTGACACCATGATAACTACACAGAAAATGTATATATGTTGAAGATCCCGTGGCTGCCTACCTGGGCTGAGTAATATTGGAAAAATGGATTATAATGTTTGTACCCAACTATCTGTTTTGAAATAAGGATATGACAGAAGATTTATTTATTTCTTTATTATACATCAGATCAATTCTAGTCCTACTTTGCAAAGAAATTCCTGGGATGTGCACAAGCTCTCCTCTCTGCACTGGAGAGTGTAAGTGCTCTGGCCTAGTCTTTCTCAGCAGTTGGGTTCACAATTTTCCCCAGGAAGAGCAAGCCATCAGTGGTTTTGTCAATAACCATCATCAGGAAGTGCCTGTTGAAGGTGATGTGAGGAGGAGGAGGATAAGGTAGAGACATTACTTCAAATTCCATCACGGTCACTGCAGCAGCCTCTGTACCATTCTCTCTAACATCCACCGTGGCCTTGTGAACTGCCTTCAAGGAAAACAGAGATTATAATCTAGGCACAAAAGAGAGAGAAGCATCTGGGGGAAAATTTGCTTGCTTATCACTGTGAGAAGGTAGTTCTTAAAAGAAAACACAGAATTAATGTAGAACTGGTGTGAAAAAAACCAATAGTGTCCAGCATTTCCAAGACAAGCAAAGTTTGCTCTGAGTTCAGGGAGTTTTCTTCAGCAGTCAGAGTCAAACATGACTGCTTGCAGACTGAACAACATAGATGGTATTTATTACTCTGTTGTTTTTCAGAGTAAGATTTTGTGCTTATTACTGCACACAAAAGAAGAAATTTTTCATTTTGCATCAATTTCTGTGTAAGCAAAATAATTCTCTCTGCAAAGACAATAGTGACAAGCTATATAGAGTATCTTTCTGTAACACAGCCCACTGATAAGATTTTGCAAGGCTTTCTGTGGTAGGTATAGAAAATTCATATTTAGGAATTCACATGAGCTATTTCACTGGTTTTGGACAGCCCTCTGTTTTCTTCTTTCATTGTCTGCAGCACATCTAAAATCTCCTCTCATGAGCCTCTGCTTATCCTTCATCGATTTACTTGGCTCTCCAGGAATCAGTCCTATATCTACAACCAGGTTTCCACATGTCATAAGGAAGAATGTGAGGAAACACAAATAATATATGATGGAAGGACCTCTAGAGGCCACTGAATGCCACCAACACCCCTGCACTGTGTCATCTCTGACAGCAGATGAGGTTACTCAGGATCTAATCCTGTCAGGGTTTGAGTCTTTCCAAGGATGGAAATTTCATAAGAAACCCAAACTAGTTTTTGATCACCTCCATGGTGAATACCCAATGAGAATATCCCATTTTCTATCTTGTGTGTGTTGCCCCTTGATGTATCACAGTCCCTCTGCAACAAGAGTCTGTGTCCATCTTGTCTGTACCCTGCTAATAAATATCTGCAGCCAGCACTTAGAACCCTCCCTTCACCACCCTTCTCCTGACTGGCAACTCTGGTTCTCCCAGCCTCTCCTCACACATCCAGCGCTCCAACCACACAGGACTCACTCACACATCCTGCTCACCCTCCACTGGACTCACTCTGCTCTAGGGTGTCCACAAGTCCCTTGTATTAGGAAGCCCCAAACTGGATGTGTTGAACTCCAGAGGCAGTGTCACAAGTGCAGGATAGAGGGAAGGATCACCTCCCCCATGACACAAGGCATATACTCCTCGGCACTCTAGAGAAATCATTTTGTTTATCTGTGTACTCCTTTCTTGTTTGTGAAATGGGGCTATCCCTGTCCCACAAGTCTGTTGTCCATATAAATTCTGAAGTGCTCAGACAATGTAATAATGAAAGGTGTATACATAGTATAAGAATGACTATTTCCAAGCTTGTGTCAGAATAATGATTCTTGTCATGCATTTCTTCTTTAATACCAGCTTTCTGTGGAATTATTCCTGCTATGCATTCCAGTTGTTTTATTCTACATAGACTTTCAGCTAAGTTTTGTGGGCTCACTGTGCAGTAAATAATTTAATACTAAACTGTAGTAACAACAGCCATTTAATGCTTAACCTTTTCCTTCCTATGTTACCATTGATAAGCAATGACTACACTCCAGGGGTGGAATCAGTCTATTTGTAGGAATAAACACACATACAAAAAAGGCAGAAAAATCTCTTACCATCCCTGTTTTCATACTTACTTTGGAAACCTTCAGAAGAAGATTTTTTGCCACTCCAGAGAGATCAGCCTGATCACTGAACACCTCTGTCACACCCATTTTCTTAAACAGGCTCTTAACATCATAGGAGGCAGAGACAGAGAATTTTGGAAGATCCAAGTAGATCTCTCTTTTCAAAAATAAATAAAAAATTGAGTTTGTTACTGCAAGATCCCTTAAAGCAATATCTGTTGCAGGTATATATCCTTCCCAAACACCCATGGAGCTAAGGATTAGCTTTCTAAGACAGTAATAAATCCCATGTTAGAGAAGCAGAAACTGAGGTACAGTCTGATCCGTGGTGCAGGGATAGAGTGATGGTTTATAAAAGTATCCTCCAGACTGGAGAAAAAGAAATTGTATTTTCTTTTGAACTGGATTCCTCCTACTGGAGGCAGGGTCCTGAGGGCAATCTACCCATGTGTAGGATCCTCACAACAGGGAGCTATGACCAGGGGGAGCTGAGAGGGTTCCCTTTGGTATGAAATCACATGATAGCTTGTCTAAGTCAAAGAAACTGAATAGTGCTTTGTCCTCAGAGCTGTACTTAGCAACATATCATGGTATCCTAAGCTTTACCTTTCCTGGATGAGTAAAAATTTGTTCAATATTTAAACAAAGCCACAATTAAAATATTACCTTTCTTCAAGTGATCTCAACCAGTTAGACACTGTCTCTTTTAGCAGAGCATCTTCCACCTGTTTCATTTTCCCTTCATCAGGCAGAACAAACAATGAGGTAACATTTCCTTTGTATGGGATTTCTACTACCCAGCAAGACAACTTCTCATCCTTATGGACATTAAAGTAATTTTTTTGATGCATCATTTTGACCTGAACAGAATTCTTGGCATCCAAAAAGAAGTCATCATCTCTCGTGCTCAAATTGTTGAAAGGTTTTTCCCATGTGCCTTTGAAAAAAAGGAGTGAGTATCAAATTGAAAAAAAGGGACTAATAAAGGCAGGTCACATTAATTGATACTTAATATATTTGAATTGTAGAGACAGCAACAAGCATATCTCAGTTTAAGGTTGCTTGTTCCCTGACCATGGAAAGAATCTTTACCTCTTTTCAATGGTTTTAATTAAAAATCACACAAGAAAAGTCTAAGTTGAGGCTTTCAGTGAAAAGAGCCTTTGCCTGTTCAGATAATGGTAAATCTTTCTCAGACTCCAAGCTCCAGGCTTATTCCTTTCATGCAAATGTCACCAAGTCCTGCACAGCTGAACACCTGTGCCTTTCAACAAATGATCGTAAGTTCTGAGTATCTTCAGCTCTGAAGCTGGTTTAAAATTTATATGGCATTGATCAGTACTTCTGCTGGTTCTTTTATTTTTCATTCTTTTTTACATTTCTCATCTAGAAAATGATTCTTAATTTATTCTTTTATTTTATTCATTCATTTATTTTTCAAATATTTTTCTGTGTAATTTAAAAATAGAAGATCTATTTTATATTAGTTGATAGGAAGAGTTCACAATGTGAAAAAGCTTTGTTTCTTAGAACTTCTGGAGTTTATCTGTATAGCTGCTACCCATGTCTGCTACTCACCTTTAAAGAAAATGTAGCTAATGAGAACCATCACGGTTTGCTGATCAAGACTCTTGACAAAATCAACAAATTTTCCATGTGTTTTTGTTTCCACGTACTTATTGATTTCCCTTATAGCCTCTGGAGGTTTCTGGAAGTTGCTAGAAACAGCTTCAGCATGATAAAAATTTGTGACATGATCCGAAAAGTCTTGAAGCAATTCCACTTTTTTATCTACGAACAGGGCATTGCCCATGTTCAGCTGGACATCTCGGTGAGGGTCATTCAGCAGCTGGAGGATGTGCTGAAATCCCTCGTGAATCTCCTGCTCCTGGATCTCTGTCAGGTTGAAGGCAAGGCCTTCGTACAGCTCTCTGAGCGTGTTTGACCTGGCCCCCAGGCTGAGCATTGCAAAGGCAGTGGAGATGCTCAAAGGAGAGAAGAAAATGTTCCCGTCACCCAAGTCATCTCTGATCTGCTTGTAAAACTTAAATGCAAATTCGGCATTGCTGGGGGCTAGCTTGACATAAGGCAAGTTTTCACGATCAGCCTGGGACTGGTCTTTCGGGAAATGGGGTATTTGTTGCTCCTGCTGTTGACCCTGGACTTGAAGTCCGAGAAGTAACAAACACAAATACAGTACAGACTTCATCGTCGTTCTGAATAGTTCTGTTAAGAAAGAACAGAGCAACTTTTAGATCTAGAGAAGTTTTTCTTTACTGAATAAAAAGATTTTGTATTCTAGATACTGATTTTCTGATGTCAGTCATTAGAACTACTATTCTTTTTGGAAATACTCTTCTACTTGGCCTCTGGACACTCTGTTTCTAGTCAGTTCTCTTAGTTTTCGACCAACGAGCAGAGGAAATAAGACAGTGATGTGGCATTGCCAGGGAAGAATCAGGTTTCTTGAGGTATTATGTGTGAAAGGGTTCTTGCTTCTGACCAGCATGGCCTCAGTGCATTCCTAAATGCCTTGGGGTACATGGCTGAGTTCATGTATTGGCACCCATGTATCCGGTAAGTACTTTGGCACAGGGACCAACTTTTGCTGATGTGTTTTTGTGGTACCCATGGTCTTGTTATGACTTTGGTTTTCAAGCACTGCAGAGATACCGTCAGTTATAGCAGTGTATAAAATCCACCTAAATGCTCAGCCTTTAAACTATTTATATATTTCTGCCTCTTATATAACAGCTCTGACTCAAGATGTATATTATTTCAAGATTTTACCTTAAGTGCTTCAGCAAATTGAGGATAAATTGAGAAAGTTCATTGACACTCTCTATTGCACAGAAGCTATCCATAGAGTTGCAAAGCTCAAAACTCCAGAGCTTGGGAAAGGCTACAGTGGAATCTGCCTTGCTGCATATATGTAATTTGATGACCTTCCCTTTTCCTTTAACTGACATAAGCAAATTCTACATAACCCCACAGTCTCTCTTCTGTCCTTGTGGGGGAAGAATCATGCAACAAATTGGAGAAGAATGCTCTCCATATAGTGCCTCACCTAAATTATCTCAAATGACAGAAACTCAAACCCATGAAGCAAGCAGTGGCCCTCAGGGAAATAGAGATGGTCTGAATACTGTTCATAGCAGTTTATACTTATTCTGGAGAATGAGATTCTGCCCAGAATCTGCCTCAGGCTGTGTGTCTAATGCCAGGTTCAGGTCTTGTTCCAGATATTTTATGGAGAGTTGTTATTTCCAGGGTCCCCCTTTTTTAGATGTCCATTATGAAAAACTGGAGATAATAAGCTCTGAAGTGCAGAGTATGGGAGCTATGCTCAGCATGTCTAAAATTGTGGGTATTAACACTGACTCAGAAAAAAAAGCATTCTAGCATTTGATAATTCATTTTTTCTGGTAACAACTCGTTTCATAATTCCCTAAATCTGCTTTTGAGAGAGACTGATTTCCCTTCCAGGCCACATGACTGCCAGTAGCCTGGTCTTTAAGTACAAGGGATAGAAATGGAGCTACTCTTATTAGCCCTGCATCAACCTGAAATAGTTGGGATACTGAGATTTCTAAATCGAAATTTTTTTTTAGAAAAAACCAAATTTACTCCTCTGGGAACAGAGACAAGGTTTTGTTCTTCATTTTGCTATTGATTGTTGAGTATTCATTTTGGACCTCATATCCCAGTCATCCTGTCACTACAGCTAGGAGGTGTATCACTGAATGAATTCTGCTTCAAACATTCATAACATGCTTCCAGAAGCTAAAATAGTTTCCAATTACTGTACAAAATAAATTAATCTCAGCAATAAATAGCAGGGATCACACAGAGCATAAATTCAAAGACTTCTAAGAAAATATAATATGGTACTCACCGTGCTGGACTTTTCTTTCACAGTGCCACCTCCCTCTTATTCATTTGCTTCCTAATATTAAGTTAATGTCCACTGGTAAATATTAAACAGAGCAAACAAAAGTTATCTGTAAAGCAAAGATTGAGTAAACTATTTTTTTTCTGGATATCAAACATATGAAGTCTTTTTCCCATCACACAGCCAGAATGATGCCAGCACTAGGGCTCTAAAGGGGGAGAAAAACTAGGGACTACTCTTGGCTCCAACTAAACTGTGAGTAAAAGAGCTTTACCAGTAACTGTGGTGAATGAGTTCCTGAAAACAGAACATGAGAAGAACTGGAAAGCTAAGAAAAGGCCAAAACCATGGACGCCCTGTCCCACTGAACTTTCTGCACAGGATACATCTAATTGAGTATCCAAGGCAGCAGCAAATTTGTTCAGGTACAGCTCCACCCTGCCCTAGACGGCATTGTTTGATGTACTCAGAACACTGGTTAGATTTTTGAGGGACCTTTGATGAGTATTTTAGTGAAACACTAGTTTTAATGGACTTTAAGGATTTTTTTATAAAATTAAGGTTTTAGTTAAGGGAAAGGGGTTTAGTTAGAATTAATCCGGGTAGGTAGCTGTACAGGTAGTCTGTACTGAAAATAATTAGAGTTAATGATTAGTTAAGAGAAACTGGAGTTAGCAATCTTTAGATTTGGAAAATGTATTGCTTGTCATCTATGTTTGCTTAGCTGTGCATGCAACTAGGAATAAGACAATTGACAAATGGACCTAAAGAAATCATAAACAATTGGGAATTAGTGCACCTGGAAGCCCATTCAAGGGTCACAGATAAAAGGGATTGGAGTTATACCAAGAATAATTAATATCAAAGTTGAAAAGTTTAACATGAGGAAGACACATTTTACTTCATCATTTTGTGCCCACTCCCCAGTGAAAAGACCACTGACCCAAAACAAGGAACTCACTGCGCATGCTTAATAAGTACTCAAGTTAATTTCAATACGAAGCGGGGAAAGGGAGGTGTTTTTGTAATTACATTATGGATATTCAATACTTTTGTAGATAAATAAACTTTGGAGTGATCTGTAACTTCTCAGCATGATCTGGAAGTGACTCCCATGCTGCCCAACATGCCCAACCACTTTCTAACTTTAATGGTTGGAGAGTTTTTGCCCAGTGCAAGTTGAATATCAATATTAGATTGATATTCATATTTAATAAATCATTAGAAACTTCTAGTGAAAAGCAAAGCACAGCATGGCTTGACAAATAACCAAAATAAGAAAACAAATGGAAGAATGAAACATTTTCCACAGCAAAATGTTAACTGGGGATAAGAGAGATCTTAACCCCTTGTGCTATGTATGGGTAGGATAAGCATGAATTACATACATACCATATGTATCTTACACTGGGATCCCTCTCAGAGGAAGCTGAAACAGGCACAATTTAGCTATTTAGAAGGTTATTCAAGGATGAGATTCATGGCACTTATCCTAATTAGCAATGACCAATTATTTCCATTGCATGTACATGATTTTGCCCCAGGTAAACTTGCAATTTATCTACACACAGGAATCAACCATCACTGTTATTGCTATGTAACTACTCTCTCTTACAAGACAGAGACAGGATTGTTCAGAATATATTCCTACAGACATGGGTTTTTTCTCATGATATGTGCAAGTACTGAGAAAGTTTATTGCAGTAATATGTAAAATTACCAAATCTCAGGAGTAGCAAGTATGCTGTTGCTTAACTCTAACAAAGACAAGATATTTTTCTCAAGTCTAGGCCTGCCCACATAGACAGCATTATTCTTTCAGACCAGTCCTAATGCTTGGCTAACCATCTGCAGGATGCTGCTGTTTCTTGAGAGGAATTTCTGGGAACAGCAAAGCTGCTGCAGTGATTCCTCTCCTTTCTCCCAGGAGATGCAACAGCACTCAGCATGTCAGGGAGAGAGAGGAAAGTTGCTTCTGTCCCTGCTAACAACTCCCAGGCACCAGATCCTCTGACCCTGTCCCAAGTCTCTTCCTAGGCGAGTTTAAGACCAGCAATTACAGCAGACCCACAAATAATAATTTTCAAGGAATTGGCTGCACAGCAATTCCAGACAGATCAGCATGGGTAATGAATCCATCAGTCACGCCCAGTCCTTTGGAAATCTCCCTTAGGTCATAGGTGCCAGAAATAGAGATTCTTGGGTAATATATCTCACTTCTGTTGAAGGTAATGGAAAATGAGGGTGAATCACCACACATGGGTATCACCTGCCTGCTAGCCAGGTGGCAAGTCTGTGAGAACACAAGGAGGGAAAAGCAGTTTTTTACTTCACTGCACATTCCTGTTGTTGAAAATGGCTGTGTCCCCAGAGCACAGGGAAATGCAAGGCCAAACTAGAAAATTTGTGTAGTTTTGTGAAAGGAGAGCCATCCAGGGGAATTGCACCAAAGACAGTGTGGAGCTCCTGGATGCTTTGAGACAAGCAGTGGCTGGGACAGGCAGACTCTTTCTCCAGGAACCAGGGGAGTCATATAAAGGACTGACAAACATGCTTTTTCCATTGGCCTGATAATGGTCTATATGGAAGGAATTAAGGAATAATTTCATTATCTTTCTCCCTACTCTCTGCCAGTGACTCTGCTCAGTTATGCAATGTGCCTTGGTTCCTCCTTACAGGAGCAGTTTCATCCCATATCATTACCTTATTTCTGTTGCTGCTTGGTCATCAGATTATTATATTTCAGTTGATGCTTGGTCATCTGATTATTATATGCTAGCTTTGCAAGTTTTATTTGAGGGCTTTCCAGGGCAAAGGATTTCTGACTGTAAAAACAAAACACCAGCAAGATAAGGATTGAGATAGATAAACGTGTACATTGCATGTTAAATCCTCACGTAGCTGTTTCTTGTTTCCCTATAAAGATATATCATTCAAGGTACATCTGCAAAAGTTCATCTAAATAAACTTCTTGACATATGTAACTCCGTTAAAATCAGGCGATTGGTATCATTGCAAAACTGGTGTAAATAGAATAAAAATCAAGTCCTTTCAGTAATTTTATCTTTTTCTGTAGAGGGCATCCCAAATATTCTCTCCATGTCTTACAAACATTTCATCCTTTTCTCCTCAAATAAAGTGCATGCTTTGGGCTCCCATTTCAAAAACCAGCATGACAAACAGAAAATAAAAAAGCAGCTGAAGGCTAAGCAAAACTCTGTAACAGAACTGGGAGTAGAAACTAGTCCTTTCCTACTTTGTTTTCAACTTCTTTCACCAATTCAGTAGGAATCTTTGGACTGAATTTTTGAATAAACTCATAGTCTGCTAGAAGAAAGCTGTATAAGCAGAACCAAATACTCTATTTTTCTTTTCTTCTATGTTATATCTCAGAAGAAAATGAAGTCCTTTTATTACCAGGTGCAATTCCTTTTCTCATAATAGACATTTTACCTCAGATGACTATTTCATCAGTGTTCAGAAAAGAATATTTCATATTTTTTACTTCGTCCGTACTCTATCTCCTAGCATTGAATGAAAAAGTGTTTCCAAGAGCATACAAGCATTTAAGGCCTGATGTGAATTCCATTGGAGTCAATCAGCCAGCATTTTAATGTTCAACATGGGTAATCTGTCACTGACAGCTCATTTCAGATTCTCCTGATATATTTTCCAATAAGTTCTTATCTGAAGACGGTGGAGTGGTAGACATACTTGGCACCACCAAAGCTTTTCAAAACTAGTTGTTAGAAGCTTTATAAAAACACTCAAATAAAACGGGTGAAAATACGTAATAGTAGGCAGACTTCAAGACCAAAATTTTGCTCTCAAAATGAATCTTAGCTTGAATTTCTCTTTTCAAAAGATACATCAAACTCAAGTAGTTTACAGATCAAACCCCTTAATTAATTGTAATGGTACAAGAACTTAGAGGTGGAATGTGTAGCTCCCAGAACTAAACTAAATGTCAGAAAATGAAAATTGGTGTGTCCTCCTGAGTGTTAGAGAGGTTAGAGGCACCTGTGCCTGGCTGGTGGCTCTGGAGACCGGGGAGAGCAGAGTAAAAGCAGTAGAGAAGCTGACCAGGGGGAAGAAAACACTCTTGCCAGGTTCTTGGGCAGTTAGTTTCCTGTAAAATTTTAAGGAAGAGTGCCTATTTCTGAGGACTATCCATTGGCAGGACCCAAAAGGATCTCCATTGTGGGTTTGCTGCTCCTGTGGAGTGTGGTGCTGACTCCTTAGTGGATTGTAGAGAGATCCCAGCAAAAAGCTGGAGGAAGCAATTCCTTTTTTAACTTGTCTCGAAATGTAGCACTTTCTCCATTTCTAAAAGGGAATTTCTGTAGGTTCCCAGGAGAGGAATGTAAATAATGAAAAATGTTTTGGTAAGGTGCTTTCCTTGACCAATGAAAGAGTTTTGTCTTTGTTTTCATATTTGTGAGACTGTGCTGGAGACACACAGACACAGACACACATGGAGACGATCGCTCCAGCTAACATGGCTGGAGGGAGAAAAAGTTTGATCTCTGTTCTTGATGTAAATAAAGCCTTCTGAAAAAAATTCTGTGAAGATGGAGTCATTTGGTGGACAAGCCCTAGCTATTAGGGCCTCATCTTTGCCACAGTGGAGCTTAGTTTTCTTACTCTGCTTGTGGCTACTGAGCTGTTGGCACTTAAGGACAAGAGGCTCACATGCAGCAAAGGACCATTGCAGTCACAGATAAAGAAAAAGTAAACTTGTAAATAGATTTTGTATCTGGGTATCATGCCAAAAACAACTCCTAAATTCATCCATCTGGCCCTTTGAGAACTTCTATAGTTATTACTTTATCAGGTTATAACCACATTTGTCATTCTGATTTGTCAGTAAAATAACCTCTAAAAATTTTTAGCAATCAAAAATGTGAGTTTTGCTTTGGTCTGGCACTGTCTTTGAGAATGAATTGATCACCTGGGCTTTGGTTATATCTCTCTGACTCAGCACTAATTTGGCAGTAGTATTACTGCAGTTATGGTCTGCTTTATTTAACATCACTGTCAGATTTGAGGAGTGGGGAGCTATGCACTTTATAACCTCCATCTCTACCTGCCTCTGCACAGTTATTGGAAGGAGAGCTGCATGATGTTGGCCTTGGGTGCTGAGCCTTTCTCAATAAGGGCTCCACCTGCCAAGGGAGACTCTCCACTGGCCTTTTTCTGCCAGCACATTCCAGTTTTCAGTATCAGGCCACACCTAGTAAGCATCTGGGTCTTTGAACTAGTGACAGACTTTCTGGATCAAAACAAAAATCTTGGTTTCATTATTTTTAAGGAGAAAAGGGGATATAGAAGATGGACAATGCCTATGCTTCCACGGTAAGTTGTATCACATTTTAAATTGCATTCGAGCTCATTTATGTCACAATGTAATAGAATTAAACTTTCATGTTTTATGCTTCATGATAGTCTCTATGTGCTCAGCTGTAAAGCGTTTCTGCATCTGCATTATCAAAGCATTGCTGTATCATCTAAGGACCAGCACAAATCCTTAATGAGGAGCAGCCTTTTGGAAATAAGCATGCAAAATTATTGTGAAAATAAGTATACGCAATTACAGCAAATGCACAGGACTAATCAGGAGAGACCACCCAAACACACCTGTACTAAGTACGTGAGAGTCCTGCAGTCTGTGACTTGAAGTAGTTTTGAAGGGAGTTTCTTGAACTGCCTAGTCTTGTTCCACATCAGGGTGTCCAGTTCCCTCATTCCTGAGAAGTAGTTGTGAAGGCCTACCAGCATCACCTGGAACTTAGTGCCATTCAAACCACACAGATAGGCAGCAGAGGGGGAGCTTGTAGGGCTGAATGACACAGGGATACTTTCTCACTCTCCTGTCGTTCACTCTGGCTCCATTTGTCCTAGTACACCAAGCAGTTCTGGGTAACAGACCTGGCCATCAGCCTGCAGTCATGTACATTCTTATCCTTGTAGTACAGTTTCAGAGATGTCCCACCATATGATTCTTCCAAACAAGTGCTAAGCATGTTTTGGAGTTAGCTCAGGCCAAGGGACATTTCCAATAAGTAGATTGGATGACTGCCAGAGTCAGTGTTAGGCAATGTGGATACGACCTGTGATGAGCCAGTGGACCTCACTGTTAGAGAACAGATCTCAAAGCACTTTATTTATCAGCATAAATGTAAACTCTGAAGATAAGATTAATCTCAGTGTCTTTTTTTTTCCCTTCCAGGTATTTGTATCCTATCCCTTTTGAACATCCACTTACAATGAACTTCTATGTACAAGAAATACAAGATTAAATCTATAACACAATGCCAGTAGAAACTTTTGGCCATCTAGCAAAATAAAATAATTCCCCAGCACTGCTTCCACATAGTATGTTTGTGTAGAGTTTCTTACATTAATGGCCTACTCAAAGAAGCCAACACAATGTGGGTGGATGCCATCACCTGTGAATGTCATAAAGGAGAGGATGGAACAAGACTTGACCTTCAAAGGAAATGTCTAGGCTTAGTCTGAAAGTGACTGACTCTCCAAGTGTGTAATTTGCAGCTATGCCTTCCTTCTACTGGAAACCCAACCAATGTTAGAAGCCAACCTGTAGTTTGCAGAGAAATCATTTGGATTTATCCACTCAAATTTTATTTGCTTACAGTGTTTTAACTGAGTCTCTCAGGTGGATATTACCTTGCCTTTCAAAAATGGCACTGATCACTAAAAAGCTGGTTTATAAAATTCTTCACAGTTCACTAATAGGTATATCTCAGTGGTTATTTTCTATGGAAGGATGAAGCAAAAATAGTGTTTCTAAGAATTACTGCACTCTTTCCGGACTTCTTTGGAAAAGAAAATTGTTAGTAACTCTTGTATATAATTTTAATCACAATGGACAATAATTCCATAAAATGCAATTCAAATCAATAAGACCAGCCACTGACCAGTCATTTTTCAGTTGGGTTTACGATTTTTCCCATGAAGAGGATGCTCTGAGTATATTGATCAATAATCAACAGCAAAAATGGATGATTGAATTTAACGATGGGAGGAGCAGAATGAGGAAGAAAATCTATGCTGCTGGCTGCTGCAGCCTCTGTGCCATTCTCATGAATCTTCAGCAGGGCCTTGTGAGTTGCCTACAATAAAATACAGCAAGAATTAATGTATGTGGAAGATGTGGTGTGAAATTATTCAATTTAACACAAAGTTAATTCAACTACTGCCTTTCACAAAAATAGCTGGTAAGCCAGGAACCAGGAAGAATGGCGCTACAGCCCATTGGGGGTTTTTAGCAATGTTGTGTCAACAAGCAAATATTTACACATTCAGTTCTCCTCGCCACAAGTGCATCAATACAGACCTTAGCAACTGCACACCTTGTGGAATTAATGGCAAGTAAAATAGTCAAACAAATTCATAGGGAATGTCAGTTTCAAAAGGAAAGGAAAAGGGGCTCCAGAACTGCTCTGTATGTAATCCTAACAGCACGTGCATTACAGTTTAGCCAGGTAGAAATTCAGCCTTGATACCAAATTTTTTTGTTAAATTACTGTTGGGCATTTAAAATCTTTTTCTTTTACTAGCCACAAAATGTTAGAAAACTGTAAGTGCTGTTTTCAGAATGGCTGTAAAAATGCTAGTCTTTATCTTCATATTATTTTCAGTAAACAGGATGTTTTCCTCAAGTCTGGTTCATTTTACATTGTTAGCACTCAACAGTGCCTTAACAGCAGTTGTTAAATCCTTTAAAATTGTAGAATGCATGTTAGGAAAAGGCCACTTTTTTGGTGGATATGCTGATGCAAAACACCTACAACACAGTTACCCATAGGCACTTCTTTTACATGCAGAAAATATGCTGTGTTTAGTTTCCTGGTTAAATGCTAAACCCACCCCTCCATCCACCCTCCACCTTTGCCTGCCAGACAAAAGAAAATATCCTTGTCTCCAGATCCTGGAGAAGTCTGAGGGAATTTAAAGGGACTTTATCAGCTAAATGTTCTATTTCAGATTATCAGACAGCCCTAGCAATAAGTAAAATTTCACAGGTGATCTTAGGGTAAGGCAACTGTTAGGACGGTTGTTTTTGTGACAAACTTACTTTTGAAACCTTCACATCAGGGTTTCCTGTGATTCCAGACAGATCAGCCTGATTAGAAAATACATCAGTTACACCCAGATTCATTAAGATCTTCTTTAAGTCATAGGTGCCTGAAATTGATAGTTTTGGAATATGCAATTCCATCCTCCTGTTAATTCAAAAGAAAATTATGGTAGTTATTGCAATCAGATCATGCCTTGGAGTGAAGATTCCCAACTTGGCTGGTTCTTCTCCTGTGCTAAAATGCTAGTCTTTTCATCTAAAAACACGGCAGGACAAAGAAGAAGTGAATATGCTGGGCTGGAGGATAGGAATGTATGGAAGGAGAAAGACATCAGTTCATGTTTCTTGTATGATTCTGCAACACAGTCACTTGATGACACAGTAAGCAGTGGCACTGCCAGCATTTCTGGGGCAAAGTTTGCATTCTTTTTCTAACCTCAAACATTCTGCTTTTGGAATTCACACCCCATCCCCTATGTCAAAGTATTAAACTCTTAAAATATTTTGTCTGAGACAAGAGAAATGGAGGCACTTGGTATCAACTAGAAAATGTATGGGGGAAAAAGAATTCAATTTCCCACCTCAGAGATCTCTCATCACAAGACAATGTTGATCTTAATTTTTGCTGAAAGTATCAAATAATTTTTGGATGGTCTGACTCTTTATACTTATTCCATTGTTTAAACCTTCCATCAAAAATACAAGATAGTAACTGTAAGACCTGACCATAGCATTCAGCCTTTGGATTCTGACTACCTCAAATAATCAAATCAAAATTCTATATTTACCATCTTTGAAGGGCTCTTTCCCATTTAGAAACAGTGTTTCTTGTCAGGGCACGTTCCAATTGTTTCATTTTTCCTTTACGGGGCAGGACAAACAATGCTGCAACATCTCCCTTGTAAGGAATCTGCACCACCTTGCAAGACAGCTTCCTGTCAGAGTATGCTTTATAAAATCCATCTCGAGTCATCATCTCCACTTCAACTGAGGTCTTTGCATTCACATGGAAATAGTCCTTGTGAGTCCCCAAAATATTGAAAGGATTTTCCCAGTAGGCTTAAAACCGAAAGAGAAAGAATGGAATTGAATACTAATTTCAATGAGGATACATCAATATAGTCCAGACTAATGTACAAGAAATAAACCCATATCTGAAGATTTACACTTATACTTGAAGATAGAAATTATTCCAAGTTCATTAAAGATCTTATTCTCTGTCATCTTTGCTATATTGTGTTCCATAACAATTAAATATCCCAGGTTAAATTTTGTATGGACTTTTACAACATCTTTCTAGGATAAATACATCTTTCAGATAAATCAAATGGAGTAACTTCATCATATTACCTTATGTTTTATTTGAAGCAAATGAAAATCAGCATCCAGTGATTTGCTATCTGTTTTCAGAATATTGCTTGTAAAGCAAATTTCGCAGCAGACGCCTACCTTTTAAAAAGGTGGCATGTTAAGCTCCTCACATGCTTTTTTATGTTTTTCATCTTGTAGCACTAAGGAAAAGCTCACATGCCAAAGAAACACAAACTTTTGGACCTGAAAAAAACTGCAGTATGGTAAATGGAATAAGGCCTCAAGGTCTTTAGTCTTCAAAATAGTTTTCTCTTGATGCTTATTCAATTGAATTTTCTTTGATATTTTATTTTGTATTAAAACAGGTCATTCACTAAACAAATAGACAAGGATTACATCTTGCCAAATATTCCTTTCTGGGTGGGAAATTCCATGTACCTCCTGCATGCTTCTACAAATGAACACCTAAGAAGTTAATCATTGCCAAAGCAATGCATTCAAATACCTCTTGGTATATGTGTAATGTGATGACAAGGTGTAGAACACATTTGGGCTCCAACTCCAGAGGTACCTACCCATGTAATAATAATGGGCTGTAAGTAAATGAAAGTTTTTGGCAATTTTTGTTAATCATCATATTCAGAATTTAATTTTCTACTTCACACATACAATGTGAACACATTTTAATTTTTAAAATAAAAAGTAGATGAAGTCTGACGATCTGTTCTGCTACGGCAATTCCCTGAACCTGAATATTTCAAATAAATGAACTTCTATGCTTAGAAGTCTAAATATATGCTAGAAATTTTCAGATGTGGAAGAGGTTTCAAAGTTGAAAACTTTCATTTTTTTTTTTCATAATAATCTCATCTAAACACATTCATTTAAAATTATTCAGAAATAACTTGGTATACTAGTTTTAGTGCAGGTGAAACAGCACTAAACAGATGCAGTAAGTAGCATCTATGTAACTTACCTTTGAAATAAATGTAGTTAACAATTACCATCAGAGTGTTGGGATCAAGGTCCTCAAGTATTTGGTTTATATTCCCATGGGTTTTATTCTTTACATAATTGTTGATCTCTTTTTTAGCTTCAACGGAATTCTGGAAGTTACTAGAAACCACTTTTCCTCTGTACATTTTTTTGATGTCCTTCAGAAATGTTTTCATTGGCTTCAGGCGTTTGTCCATGAAGAGGGTGTTCCCCATGCTCAGCTGCACCTGGCTACCGGGGCGGTTCAGCAAGAGGAGGAGATGACGAAAGCCATCATGTATCTCCTTCTTCTGCATGGTGGTGAGGTTAAAGGCCAGCCCCTCCAGCACCTGGGCCTGGCTAGTGCCTCGGGAGCCCAGGGCCAGAAGGGCAAAGGCAGCAGAGATGCTGACTGGGGAAAAGAAAATGTTCTTGCCAGCTTCTTGGGTGGATGCTTGCCGGTAAAACCGAAAGGCAAAGTCTGTGTTGCTGGGGACTATCCTTTGGCAGGATTCTAGAGGATCTCTCTCGTGGGAATGCTGCTCCTGGGAGTAAGTTGCCTCAGGCTGGTCAGCGTGGTGGTCAGTCTGTATCAGGCCATGGGCACCGAGGTGAAGTATGGCCACCAACAAACACAGCGGGAGGGTGGACTTTGTCATTCTTCACAGCTGCTGTGTGGACAAAGAACAAAAGGCCTTGGATGCTGGAGGTCAGCTGTACTGACACCTCATCTTTTATTTCTGTCTGCTACTGCCTTCAAGTGGTAACCAGTCCTATCTCCTGACCTCCTCCTTTGCTATGGAAGTGTTTTTTAAATCCTTGTGCTTCTAAGTTTACCTGTAATTCCTATCCACTGCTTCCTACTTCAGTTCTGCTTTGCCCCACCTACAAAAGTGCCTTATAATGGGGAAAGAAATATGTGAGTATTAAAGAAAAATAAGAGTCCAAAGGAGAGAAGAAATGAAAAGGCAACTTATTTTTAATAGCAAAGCAACATATCAGAAGCATTCTGATTAATTCTTGTATATTTATCTCTTAAGAACTCCTAGGATTATTATGCTATTAGGGTTTGAATGAGGTTTATGCTAAGTGGCAGTACTATATCAAAGGAAAACAATGCAAGATTGCAGCACTCAAAAGAGCTATTTCTCTTACTCCTGACTCATTTCAACATAATGTGACTAATCTTAAGGGCTGGTAAATTTTTTCTGCTTCAATACCTGATTAGATTAGAATACATTTCTTTTAAATCACCATTTGTGTCACTTGTCTTCCAGATGAGTTCCTTCTTGTGTGTATACCACATCTTGTTATGGGGAGATGAGACCATTGGTGTGGACTTGGCCTCTCCTGTCTTTCCAAATTTCATTTCAGCATGAAAGTATAATTTTGTAAGGTAAATGTGTCTCAGCCCAGAGTAGTTCTCAGCAGCGAGATTGGATCAGGGCATCTCGGACATCTGTAGTCACTGCGAACATTTTTTTTCTTTGCTTCTTTACTGCTTTCTCTTTTACCAGTTAGACCAAGAACATGCTGGGGTGATTTGTGGTGTCTAAGATGCTTAACCTGTCAAAAACCAGGTAAGAGTTATTCCCATTAAAGATGGTACTAGAGGCTAGAAAAGCTCTAAATAGCCTTTACCTAATGTCCTACTTGAAACAGAACAGCTTCAGGCAGAAGATCACGAGTTACCTGCTCAGCCCCCAATCAATGGTAAAGGCACTCAAAGACGGTTTCAGCAGAGCAGATGAGAGGTTTACTGGGATTTTCTCCACCCTGCGACAGCACTCTGACCACTAAGGTTAAAGGAGTGAAAAGGAGCCAGCTTGTCTTTCTGCTGCTTTGCTCTGTGTGATCTGGTAAATTGTAATTCAGTTTGTGAATTCTGTCTTACCTTAGTGTAAGCAAGACATTTACTAATTCACTTCAGTTTTGGTTTCCTAGTTGTAAGCTTTAGGGAAAATTAATAATGATAAATAAAATTGACAGCTGAGAAGTCAGAATACTTCTGTTATTGAAGCAGATTTCTTCTAGACGTTTTTTAGCTATTTGGGATAAACATTCAGAGCAGAGTTATACCCTGCAGAACTGCTATAATGAATCCCCAGAATTTGCTCGTCAATATTTATTGAAATAAAGTTCAGCTCTCATTTGAGCACGTAGAAACTAGGTTTCACCCTTGAAAGTAGATGTCCTTTATAACCCATTTAGCTAAATAGCATACATCTGGGTCGAAATCTTTAAGGTAAAGATAGCTGTGTACTTACTTTACATTCAGAAGGCTCTTGCTCTCAGTGGGCTGTGTTGTCTGTTGCTGCTTTACTTGCACTGCTGTTTTCCTCTGTTAAATATTACATGGCTTCAGACACATATTACCTAGAGGCACAAAGCTGAATGCTGATGAAGCCAGTATTCTTGGACCTTGTATGCATATATCCCCAACTCTTCATTCCAGAGAGCAAAGACCACAGGGCCCAGCTGGTCAGTAGAGCAGAACATTACATCCCAAACAATATCCTACTTCTAAGCAAATATTTATTGGAAATGATATTTTGGAGTCAAGAGCAGCTACTCTGCCCTATGTGCTACCTAAGATGGATATAGCTGCTCATCTGGAGACACAATTTTGCCCAGCACTAAGCTCTGAAGTCCAGGGTGAGGGAGCTACAAGGAGCACTGCTTGCTCAGTCATGCTACATAGCTGACTGGACTCCACTTAATGTGCCAACATCTTATCTTTTATTTCTACATAATAGAAACCTCACTGGTCACTACTCAGAAGCCAACGAGTCCTCTTGGCCTCATAAATAAAGAGGGTACCTCATTTAGTCATGTTGGAATGGTGAATTTTAGCCCTGAGACAATTTATTGAATAGACTCCTCACAACCAAATGATTCTTTCTGTATCTCTGTTAAGGACTGCCTAACCTATCAAGATCTGAAAAGTACTTAATGTAGACTTTAGCACTTGAAAAAGCTGTATAAAATATGTGCCATTACTGTAAGTTCCCAAAGACAATACTGAACAAATGCAAGTGCTGTAATATGAATAGCAACCTAGTCTCAAACACATCAAACAACAGCAATTGATGGAAGAGAGTATTAATTAGCCCAGAAATATTAAACAGTAATAAATCAAGGCAATCCCAAATGTTAAGTCTCATCCTTCTTATAAAGATGTATTTCCTAAGAATCTTCCAAAGGAAGATAAGCGCTGTGAAGCAGATTTACCACCATTCACAAATGGATGAACTGTTCAGATGCATGGTTTGATCAGCCAGCCAGGAGAATGCCTCTTAGTCCCTCTATGCCTCTGCTGCACTTTGCAGGACTTGTCTGCTCAGTAAGGGACAGCACAATCCGCTGGATCCTGGAGAACCAAGAGGAGGGGTATGTAAAACAGTGTAAGCACAGCTGTTTCCAGTCCCCAGCTGTGCTGCTTTCAGGGGTAATTTTATCTACTGAGATCCGTGGGCATGCAAATAGGTTCTCTGCAAGGTATTTACAGACCCAACTTTTTTTTTTTTTTTTTTTTTAAATTGCAGCATATAGCTTAACTCTACATGCTTTCTTTAGATATAGAAAAAGTTTGCTGTTAAGTATTTTGAATTCGTATTTTTTTATTACTAGAGAACCAATTGCTGCTGTGCCTTGGAGTGCTTGAGGTCAGGTGAGGCTTGCTGGAGCAGCCTGTTTTCTTTTTTTGTCAGCCACAAAATCTCTGCATTTAAATAGAATGAATGTATAAGCCAGAATGCCTGATGGCACAAATGCAGTCTTTCAGGGAAAAAGAGACAGGTGCTCGTGGTGCTCCAAGACAGTCAGGTTGTTGGTGGTTCTGGGCACCTCTTTAGTCATAGAGGTGAGCCACATTAAACATCTAAACTTCTGTTAAATATTACATGGATAAAAAAAACCCAAACCTGTCTGAGGACACAGATAAATGCTGATGTAGCCATGAAGAGAAGGCAGAAGTCAGTGCTCGCAGGGCCAGCTGGCTTTAATGTTTGTTGTCCCCAAACATGCATAATAGCCATCTGCAAACACACTTTGAAGAGGAGAGGTCCACAGCCATGAGTAGCTGTTATTGCCAGCTAGTGGCACAAGTGCTAAAGCATCTCCTGAAGTGGGTTATGGCCTGCACTGGGGCTTTAGATCATGCAGTTTGGGCACCTGGTTCAACACTGTACAAGAAAAGCAGAGCAGAAGAGGTAATTGACATGTAACTTGTTTTTTTCCCCACAAATGAACTTGGCAGCAGTTCAGAAACAGTCCAAAATTCAGAGGCTTTCTTTGAGCCTTGTTTTGGTCACAACAGAAGAGGAACACTATGCAATGGACTCCACTGTGCAGCTGCAGGGCCAGCTGAAGCAGAAGATACTGGGAGAGGTACAGTGCTGTATGTCCAACTATGTGAAAGCATTGGGGCTTGATTCCCTGCGTGACTCTGAGATGAACCAAAACATGCATCAGCACAGTGAAGAAACTGTCAGAGACACAAACACAAATGTTTTTGCTGTTCAGACATTCATCTGTATTAGTCTCTTGTTGAAAGTCAGCATGGATAGATTTTTGAAAATCTTTCAAAATCTGCCTCTCCTTGCTTCAATTATCCTTGTTCTCATAAGGCAGTGGCTTGAAGAAGAGGTTCAGCATCCTACTAGGGAGGTCAGCAGAGGTTCTCCAAGCCAGCAGCTGGTCCATCACAGGGCCTGCTTCTGGAAACAGTAATGTATAAAGCAGCCTACACTGCTACTTAGTTTTACACCTAAAAATGTGACTCTGTTCCTATGATCTTAATACCCAACTTTTTTTTAAAAGCTACCTAGCTTCTTTCGTCAGCAAATACTCATCATGGCTTGCCTGCAGCCCTAGCCATGATGGCTCAAGGCTGTCTTAGTGTCCTGTCCACAAAGACAGTACTTGCATTACCAAAACTCACCATTGCTTACCCTGGCACCAGACTCCAGCTGCGAGGATGCAGTGACTGTGGGGGCTGTCTCTGGGGCAGTATTCACTGTTAGGTTGAAGAACTTACCTAAAGTATGTCTTGAAGGCATATTTGATTGCAGTCAGATTTTCCCATTCATTTCTATTCTTGCGACAGGACTGAAAGGTCTGCCCACCCCTGGCCTTCCAGTCAGCAGGGAAGGAAGATGGATGCATGGAAGGTAAGGCATGCTGGGTTCTCATGGTTCATGGAAGAATCTTTCCTGCATTTATTTCCTCACAAATATTCAAATGTTATCACATTTGACAGAACCCATGTGCTCATTTACCCTGTAGCTGGAGATTAATATCAGGAACTTGTTACTTTAATGAGTCTTTAAAGATTTGCATCATTTGAGAGGAAAACATATCCATTTCAAACAATGATAATAGAAGGTACAGATGATGAATGGTATTGTCAAATTATCCGGGAAGAACGTAGATCTATGATTCAAATGTCAGTCAAACATAATATAGCAGCTGGATTTCAGTTTCTGACTACCATTAAAATCATTAATTCAGGATAACAAATTTTTGTATTTTATAATTATAAAACACATTCAAGGTTTTCTCTAATTTTCTTTTAATATTTATCTATGTTAAAAGCTGTTTCAATTAGACAAGTGCAGTGAGAAACACAGCTCAGATATAAAGAGATTTGCAAAATGGTTGTGTTACCACTTTATTTCAAAGCCTTGAAAATAATATTTCATCATTAAAGCTGCAGGAAAGAAAGGAGATGATCCCATTTTGTTTCATTCATTAAACTCTCAAAAGTTTCCTTTCTATGTACTGTATTTATTCATTCTAAGAAAAAATAGAATTTATGTATTACATACACAGTTTTATGTGTTGTGTGGAAAGTGGACTTAAACCAAAAGGACTGGAAACAGATTTCTTAAATCCATGTTTATGGACCAAACCAAAAATATCTTAGTAATCAATCTGTACTTCATGAGTACAATTGGCAGACGTTTGAAAAAAATGTTAAGGTGTTTGATATCTGCTGCCAAGTCATGTTTATCCAAGAGCTCTGCTGTTACTAAAAGAGTGTCCTTTTAAAACTCCAACTTTGAAAACTCTAGTTATACTAGTGAAAAATTTAACCATGAAAAAGTGTTACTAGTCCCAAGTAGTTATTTAATTTTTAATTTTTTTAGTAGTAATGATTGGCTTACAAGAGGCTTTAAAACAGCTATGTAAAATCTTATATAAGACATGCAAACACAGACTCTGGATGAATGGAAATGTCTCTCAGTGATTTGCTTCATTTTTCTCAGCACACTTGCAAAAGAAACATAATTTTGCTCTTAGCTCTAATACAAACACAGTTTGTGTGAAAAGTTGTTGTGGTCTGATGTATTGTGTTTACATTTTCAAGAGAGACAGCCATGTTGATTTTTGTCATTGATATTAAAGAAAACTCTTCCCTCCCTCTCCCCTCATGTTTTCACTTGGCTAGGACTGTTAGCATTGCTGAATTTCTGTAAGCAGCTACACAGTGGCTGTTCAATGACCTGTGCCTAACAAAGGAATAAGGTTTAACTAGCCCAACTTAATCTGACAGTGTGCTGCTGGTACACTATCTGTTTGTACAGCTGGCTAGTGATGCATGTATGCATATGAAATAAAGATCACTCCTCGAAATTTTTCTTTGCATCTAGTATGGTGTAACTCAATTTCAAGTTGTCTTCTCCAATAGACTCCGATTCCCTCTGTACAATTTAAAAACAAGTCTCAGTTAAGAAGATTAATATATTCTTCAGTTTGATAGAGGCTGTTTTCAAGCTACAAATTTCATATTCTTGTTTAATCACAGCAAAAGTTTGGATCACACAAGAAACCAAAACCTGTGCAGCAATGCCCCTAACCCTTAATATCTCCAACATGTAAAATTGTTTCAGGGTGAAAAAGCTCGGAGTACAGCACACAGGCTGCTTAAGGCAGCATAAGGTCTTCACAGAGACAATAATGGATTGAAGTTTGTAGCATCTTCCTTTATACTTTAAAAATATGATTTACACTTTTTTTTCAGTGTTGATGTGCATCATACCCTACATGGATTTACAAACTCAAAACTCTGAGCCAAGGTTTCACCAGTTGGGGTTTTTTTGCTACAGATGGTTTAACCTATAGCTGTAATCAATGATAACCACTGAGTAGTGAGAAGATAAGAACTGAATCTACATTCAGCAGCCCTGGCTAGTGAAGCCTCTGTGTGCATCCCAGCAAAATTCAGCACATCTTTGTGAATGTCCTTTAAAGAAAGTAGGCAAATTTCATAGGAACAGAGGCTGCACAGTAAAAATGTAAAGGGAGATTGCTGATGCAGTGGCTCCCTGGAGCGATTTCATGTGAGGAAACACAGCCCAGGGACTGGAAACAGATCTACCTAGTGGAAATCAGGGAACTGGAAGTGCCAGAAAGAGGCTGAAGGGAAAAAGCAAGAGAGAAATATTCTGTGCTTGCCTAAAAAAACACATGCTTGCTCTTAGTAATAAAATCTTGTTCAACTTTTGTCCAGTTATGTTGTCAAATAGTTTCTTGCAACAAACTTAAAATCAGTGTGGCAGAGAAACATTAAAACTTGGGGATTATAATCAGACATTAAAACATATTTCTAAAACTGTCCCTCTATATAAAGTATTTTACTTTTCAGGAAAGCAGAGTTAACAAGGTTCCCAGTGTGTTTTCCCACACATTTTGTGCCTGTGCAACAGAATCTTAGAATCAAAACATAGGTTGGAAGAAACTTCCGGAGAACATCTAATCCAGCCCTTTGCTCAAAACATCAAGTTTCTTGGGTACATGTCTCCAAGCTTTGATATTTTGCAACCTCTCTGGACCACATCTTCCAGTACTTAACCACTGCATGGTAAAAGCATGTTCCTTACCAGAATTTTCGACATTTAAACTGTTCTCTGATCTTCTCTTCAGTTTCTGCCAGCTCCAGCATCATGCATCTCTTTGTCAGGAACTCCTTGGTTGTCATTCACAGAGAAGCCATTGTATTTGCTTGGCTGGGCCTTGTCGCTGTTGGGGCGGCCATGACACACACACAGACAGTGCCTCGGACAAGGGCCAAAAAGCGTTTATTTGAGAAAGCAGCCTCCTTTTATACACCTTTGTATGCCGTCATTCGTGTCATATATTCATTGGCTGCTAAATTACTGCAACAGATTCATTGGTTATTTTCTAACTACACTAACTATTTTCTAACTACTGCTACTATTGGTTACCTCTAGCAAAAGCATTCAAGTATTCAGAAAAATAACAGGTGCAGATATGTTGCTGTTTTTCTCCTTCTGTTGTTTAAATTTCTTGCTTCTGTTGATACTGCATTTTCATGGGTAAAAACTAATTGTTTTTCTTCTCACGGGCTTTTCTCACAGTCCTTCTCTAGCCAAAGTAACAGGCCTGAGCCATAATTTTACAAAGGCAACAAGGCCTTCATTCTATAAGGTTTTTGCCTAAATGCCACAGGGCCTTGCTCAGCATGAATTGAAAGAAAACTTCCATTTCTCTCAGGGGAGGTCTTTGTGAAGAGAAATCCACATGGATGGTTTTTCCCCCTACCCCAGGAGAGCCCCATAAAGGCAGTAGAAAGACTAAAAGGAGAAAATTAAATGTTATTGTCACCTGCCATTGCCTAGATCTGCTTGTAAAGCCAAAATGTAAAGTAAGAATTGCTGGTGCCTACCTTGAGAAGAGTCAGGTTTTGACTACATTGCTGCTTTCTAGGAAATGTGTAGGTAATTTACAGCTCTCGAGAGGTACTATTCGGTGGAGTGAGTGACTAGTTAGTATGTGGGATTGAAACCAAATCACACAGTGGACTTTTTATTTGCTGGCTGTCATTTACAAGATAGCAAGGAAGGGAACTGACATCTGAGTGAGAAAGCATGATGAAAATTTCCCATCTCTACACACAGAGCCATCAATTTGATACAGAGGTTATTTTTGTGCTAGTTAGATCTATGAACTCAAAGACCAGAGTGAAAACAATGAGGAAAAATAGGAGTTTTAATTGATGTCCTTGAAATAGTTTCTAAAGACTGGAACACTCAAAAAATTCACAGAGTGCCAAAAATAATTCCTCATTTTTTGCCCACAGAAATGAGATACAAGACTTAGGTCTCAGTGGTCAGTTCAGTGCTGCCAGACTACATGAATACTGAAGTGTTTAGAGAGGCTGTTTTCCCCTTAAACTTCTCTTGACCTTTCATCATCTTCCCCCACCCAAATTCCATCTCCATCCAAAGAAAAAATGTCACATCCAACTGGAGTGCCTTGGAAAGAAAACGGAGCTGGGTTTCTTGGGGGATCAAGGGAACAAAATTTTGAGAATCAGTATCAGTAAGAAGGAAACCAGATAAACATAGATTTTGCTTTTAAATATAGAAATAAAAGATATATCTGGCTGTTCTTACTGCCTCTGAACTAGCTAGGTCTTTTAATTTTACCGTGTTGAATTAAATTAAGATGTCTATCTGTGGTGCCTTCATCTCTACAGCAGTACGAGTACAAAAAAAAAACCTTCTTTTCAAGAAAAAAGAATTAAAATGGTGTGTGTTTATCCCAACCATGTTTTTTGAGTCCTCTTTTTCTTAATTTCTTTTTAGTAAAGAAAGAGAATTATTTCTTTAAGGAACCCCTATGTTATACTACCCAAAAACTGGCCAAAAAGTGAGTCATTTCAGATTGAAATAGGTCTGAGTTTCACTTATGATTCATAGCAGTGTATCGAATGAATTGGAGCCTGAACTAAAGACTGGGTTTAACTCTACCATACCAGATGTACAAAAATCAAAAAGAGAGAGGGACCCATCACCTCACTAAGCTTGCCAGGGAGCAGCCCTTGAGCAGATAATGGTGTGGAAATTGCTGGCAGTTAGAACAGATAGAAATGTCTCAGGAAAGAAACTGCTGCAGTGCCCTGCAAATGCTATGTGGCTTGGTGTAGGGAGAGCCCCTTGTGCTCCCAGAATAAGGAAGAAGGAGAAAGAAGTGTTTGTATCACATCAGCTGCCAGCTCCTGCATATGACCTTGCCTTGAGGAAAAAGTTCAGGAAGCCAGAGCCAAAGACTCGAGGACACGTGAGAGTCAAAAGGCTGAAGCCTTATATATGCTCTGAAGTACATAAAAGACTATGCAAATGAAAGCGTCACAAAATGACACAGGAGAGGAAAGTTAACACAGGGGCAGAATCTTTATTCTGAGTGTTTCCAAGTTTTAAAGCCTTAAAGGCCCTATGTGGCCAGTGTGTGACATCCAGCCAAACTCTGGACTCCAAGAAAGGGAGAAGCAGCAGCGCAGTTGCACTTGCCTGGGTCTGAGCCTGCGCCCTGTGACTAAACATCTAACTGAGGTGAAAACTTTACTGTTAAATCTTCTCTCTTACAATAATTTCCTTTGGCATCACTTTCTGGGTTATTTATGGCAAAAACATTACTATCGGCTAATTTAGTTAGAGTCAAGCCTTGGAAGGACTCAAAGTCTATACATTGCATGGTGGTCTGCCCAGTCAGAGGAGATAATGAGCCCCAGTGTACTGTCAGGCTGCTCTTGCTTTCCTCCTTTGCTGTGTCACAGCAGTGGCAAGAGGCACCTCATCTTAAACCACAGCCTCTCACAGAAAAATGTGGCTGTCTTGGTAATTCCCCTCTTCCTCACACCTGCTCCCCATGGACCTCTGCCTTTTATTTGGGAAAGAACAGTGCTCCTCAAGACATAACATGTTTCTTCACAGAACCTCCAAGAAAAAATATTTCTGTTTTCTCACCATTTCACAAGGGCAGCTATTTCTCCAGTCCTTTCTTTGCAGAGAGATGATGCCCTTTAGCATCACTATCAAACCCACCCTTCAGAAACTGTACCATGAGTAACAGGCAACATGAGCTCTAATACAAGTCTTAGCTCATGTTCACACCACTTTCAAGATGCCCCCTTTGCAAGGTGTCTTCTCTGCCCTTTCTTTTATTGCTTGTACTTCACACAGCATAAGGCAACTGAATGAGTATGCAACAACAATCCTGGAGGCTGTAAATAATCTTCTGAAAAATATTACTTTCTTTTAATCTTTTTTTTCAGTGCAGGCAGCTGGTGGTTTAGGTTCTTTTAAAAGTATTTTGGTAAAAGTCCAAGATGTACTTTTCAATTGACACATAACAAACACTTCTAGGTCCATTTAAACTGGAGAAATCTCATAAGCAGTGACAAAGTCAGCTACTCAGAGGGAATGAGAAATCTAAAGAATGGGTTGGAAAGCCAGCAGCCTCAGCTAGAGCATGCTTTGCTAATAGAGGCATCCACTTCTGATTGATTTGTAAACCTATTTCTTTCCCAGCCCTTTTTTCCAGATGAAATAGCAAAAATGACCAAACCATGTTGTATTTGAAGAAGAGAAATGCAACTCTTTTCTAGGCCTTAGCAGGAGTAAAATAACCACAGATATTTTTTGTCTCCTGGCCAAATGACAGACCAGGAATCTAATATATAGAAGAATTACTGAGTTAGTATTATGGCTTTCCATTAAGAAGGCTTGAAAACATTTAAGGGAAATGCATTCATTTGTTTTGTTCTGACTTTCAGCTTTTGCAGTCTCCTAGTAGCCAATGCTACAATTAAATATGCCCCATTCCAGAAGCCATGTGATCTAGCTCTGTTTCAGCCCCTCTAATACTTCAAGCATCAACTCTCGACTAGCTAGGATGAAAGTTCTTCCTTGGTTATGCTGAAGTTCCTTGGTCACAAAACTCACAGTCAGAGAACCAATCAAGAAACAAAAAATCCATGAAAGGAGAAGAAAAAAGAAGCAGACTGAAAGAAAAAACACTGTCCTGAGCAAACCATGACCACAATGGATTTGTGACAACCTTAATGCTGACAGTTTTGGTGAGACAGTCATGCAATCCTTCCATGCTCATTATTTACTACACAAATTTGCTGCACATTTGCAGTGAGGGGCATACCCTATTTTTCACCAAAATAGAAAAAAAAACAGAGCAAGATGTGTATGGTTCCTACACCCATCTGAAGATGATTCCTCATCATGATGTTTTCTGGTCATCCAGTTCTTAAATCATCTTCATTTTTGTCTATCCACTTTGAAAACAGTTAAGAGGCAAGGTTACTTCTCAAAGTGAGATGTGGTTGGCAAAAGAGCATTTAGATATTTTTTTCCTATTAACAAACAGAGACTATTGATCTCTGTTGGTCTGTGAGGAACAGCAAACATAGTTTCAGTATTTGCCTACAGAGTTATTTGTCATTGCAGAGCTGGACTTTGACAATTCATCCTGAGTTAGCCCTGAGATTTGGCAAGAACTTTTAAATAGTCTTCTGTAGATTGAGTTTATCTGTATTACACCAAGTCCTTATATGTTTAGAGGCATAAAGCCAACTACTTGTTACTAAATATGTAACATAATAAATACAGTTATGAGTAAGAAACTTTTGTCATTGATTTATGTGATTTTGAGGAGAACTTCTAGTATAGTTGGATTCCAGAAACCTTAAGTTAAGAAAACGTACAAATATCAATTCCCAGTCTGTTTTTACTCTCTATCTATAGAGTAAAACCTGTAGTAGTAATCCATTGCTAACATGTCACTTCTGAAACAGTCACTTCTGAAATATTTTCTGCATTTTTTATGTGTCTTTGTGATAGCTCAAACCAAGTTAATGGTGCCTAGGAAAGCTCTGCTGTTCCTACAGAGGAAATACAAACTTTCTGGAGTTATAGTATTCATTCCTCCTTTTTTCTACCACACTCTGTCAAGTCTAGCTGGAAAGTGAAAACAGCAGCATCAGTAGAAACAGGAAAGGACAGTGACAACAAATCCATGAAAAGGAAACTGGTGCTATGTCATGGATTACTCCATCAAGCTTTTGTCTGAAGCCATTAGCAACAATAGTTATATTAGTAGGTTAAAACAGAAGTCTTTTTCTGGTATGGATTCCTTCCTTAGTAGAATTAACATTATCTGTAAAGCAAAAGCAACCTTCTTGTCTCCATGGGGAGGGCTTCTGCTGAGCAGGAGACAGAGGAAGGCAAAGTAAAACAGCTGCACTCATCAGCCCTTCACATTGGTGTTTTCTCCAGCATCTCAGTCACTGATCCTGCAGTTTCATGCCATACTTGGTTACAAAACCTGAAGAAATTAATGAAAATTCACTCCAATATTAAAGAAGTCTGAATCTAAGAGTAGTCATCAAGGGTTAGTGGATTAAACAGAGAGGACTTACAACTTGTGCCTCCTTTTTCTTGTTTCTCCTTTCACATGCACACCCTGTGACTGTACAGGAATACCTACACCAACTGGAGACTTTGAACCAACTGAATATCCCACAGGAGCACATCAGAAAGGGCTTCTTACAAAACTGGTGAAAAGTGACTTGTATTTCATTAACACTATATGCTATATTTGGGTGTAGGTTGTGGGAAATCCTAGTGACTTTTGGACAAGGAAAAATAGCTTTTGTGTTTAAGGGACTAGTAAGATTTCTAAGGATAATGGTTGAAAGATCAGCACTAGCACAGAGTGGTATGCATACATTAGATGTTTCACTGGATCACAGGAATTTAGCCAGTGATGTGTCTAAGTCTCATAAATCAGTCATTTTTCAGAGGGTTTACAATTTTCCCAATAAAGAGGACAGTGTGAGTGAATTTATCCAGAATCATCAGGAGAAAGGGTCTGTTGAATCTGACTCGAGGCGGGCGAGGAAAATCCCCAGATCTCCAGGTAACCTCCTTCACTGTGGCCCCTGCCGCCTCAGTGCCGTTCTCGTGGACATTCAATATGGCTCTGTGGATCACCTGCAAAGAACAAAGCAAGACAGCCTCCAGCTGACAACCCAGAAAGAAGAGAGCAGCCTGCCACCCTCTTATCTTCTCTTCGTCCAGCCAAAGGGAGCCCTGCCTGGAGCAAGACTGAGCAGCAGCAGCTTCTGGGAAGGTCATCACCAGTCACTCCCATTCCCACCGCAGCACCAGCAGCCATCACACCACTCAAGCCATTCTCCTTCACTGCTTGTGCAGAGAGTAACCCTCAAACTGCAGGCAGCCAAAGAGCACTCAAGATGACTGATGACAAGAAACTCTGGAAGCAAAGAAACCTGGTAATTTAGCCTAGACTCAATTTTCTCTTTGGCAGCTTCATGTATTATTGTGAATTTACCCTGTCATCTAGCTGAAAAAAATAACTTTTTGAGAACTCTAGAAGGGCAGGAATAACAGCCCTTTGCCCTCCAGGAGGAATTAGAGGAAATTTTACCAAAGCTAATGCACTACATTTAGATAATTTTGTTTAGCAGCCAAAAGAACATTTAATTATATGTATGTCTTCTTCCTTGTCCTCCAACCATGCCTTTCTAACCCCTTGTAAGCATGTTTGGCTTCAGGTTTATGAAAGACACATTCCTTTGCCTTCAGACTGGCAGCTATTGATGATTGAGCGATGCTTCAGAGAGACTGGGATAAGCTTTTCATGGGATATTAATGCCAGGTTCCTGGGAACAGGCAAATCCTGTGGTTGCTTTCATATGCTGACTTACTTTTGAAACCGTCAGTCCAGGCTCCTCAGTAATCCCTGACAGATCGGCTTGTTCAGTAAACAGATCGACCATACCCATTTGTTTGACTATCTTTTTCACATCATAGGTACCAGAAATAGAAAATTTTGGAATGTGCAGATGTATTTTTCTGTAACAAACACAAATAGGAACAAATCATCATCTAGGCAGCATTCCTCAACGGCTTCAGTATACTGACACTGCACATTTGTTTTTCTAAGTGTTTACAGTCTTCTCTTAGGGTTCAGAAAATATTTCTGATCAGGTTAGCTACTTAATGTGGAGGGTTGGAACAGGATAAGTCTGTGTTAGTCCCTGCCTCTTCAGTGCTGTTCAAGGAGTGGGGTGAAAGACACAGCTGTACCAACTCAGTGGCAAAAAAAGCTACTCCAGCCAGGTTGGAGGGCTTTTTCAAAAGATGGTAGCTAGCTGCCCTAAGGCTGTTCAAATACAGAACGGGTCCTAGGCCACCACAGAAATAGCTGCAGTAATGGTAAATTAATCCACTTTTACACAGAATGCCCCCAACACCCTAACACCCAACAGCTACTCCATTGCAGTTTCCCAATGCTTGTATGAAACAAGGGTCTGTTGACTTCGGCAAGGTGCTAAATAATTTTTGGAACTTAACCCAAGATGAATCCCAAGTTCAATGACCTATTTGTTCACTAGCTATAGCTCTTTTTCATTTTCATTTTCCAGCTAAGAGAAAGGGAAGCCCAGCACAGAGGAACCATTAAGTGTATAGAGTTTAGTCAAATAAGCTGCCTTTCAGTGTTTTATCTTGGTGACATGAACACTCCTACTCTGTAACATGGTCACCTCTCATCTTAGCAAAAAAAAGCTTACCTGTCTTGGAGGGACTTTTCCCATTTAGTTACAGTCCTTTTCAAGAGGGCATCTTCCACCTGCTTCATCTTCCCTTCATCAGGCAAAACAAATAATGCCACAACGTCTCCACTGTAAGGTATCTGAACCAGCCAACAGGACAGCGCTTCATCAAAGTAATTTCTGTAGTAACCCTTTCGATACATCATGTCAACTTTTACAGAGGTATTCTGATCCACAAAAAAATCCTCCTGTTTTGTCTGTGATGTACTGAAGGGCTTCTCCCAATGGGCTTACGGCAAAAAAGAAAATTTATTCAGTGGAATACAAAGAGGAATGGTCACAGTGAATAAAACAGGACCTAGTCCCACAGCCTTTCTTTCAGTAGGGCAAATATCTTTTTCATGTTACTGCATCCTCAGGTGTTACAGCATTGTATCTTTTTTTTTAAGGTGCTTAAAGACAATTACAGACAGACAATACTGAAAACACTATTTTTCACTGTAGCATGAGTCTATGATCACATGACAGAATTTACCAAACTCAACAAAGATACTTGTTTCAAAATTTCATTAAATCAGGTGAGGACATATTTTTACTGGCAACAAATATACCTGGGTTTATAACAATACCTTCCAGATACTGAACAGGATTTCCTTCCTTTAAAATATTTTAGCTACTTTTTTTTCTCTTTTAATTCTCTGTAATAAGCATTATCTTTGCACCCTTTGATATACCTTACCTTTAAAGAAGACATAGTTAACAAGAACCATTGCAGTCAGAGGATCAAGATTTTCCACCAGCTTAACAATTTTCCCATTTGTCTTTTCCTCAATATAACTGTTGATCTGATTCTCAGCACCAACAGAGTTGTTAAAGTCAGTAGAAAAAACTTCAGATTCATAAAAGTTTTTGACATCATCCAAGAACTTCTGTAGTGGTTTTAATGTCTCTTCTATAAAAAGGGCATTGCCCAGGCTCAGCTGGAACTCACTGTCTGAACGGTTCAGCATGTGGAGGAGTTGGCAAAAACCTTCATGTATTTCCTGCTCCTGGGTCTTTTTCAGGTTAAAGGAAAGCCCTTCAAGAATCTGTGTCAGTGTCACAGCCTTGGCACCAAGTGCCAGCATTGCAAAGGAAGAAGAGATGCTTATGGGTGAAAAGAAAATATTTTTGTCCATTGCTTCAGATGTGACCAGCTTGTAAAAGGAAAATGCAAAGTCAGCATTGCTTAAAACTAGTTTGACAAAGGTTTTGTTCTTAAGTGGAGAAGATCCTTCCCACTGAGAACTATGTCCTGGATAATAGATCCCTTTAGCATCATCCTGCTTATTATGGTAGTGGGGATGCTGATGACACAGGGCAACAGAATACAAACCAACGAGCAACAAACACAAGCAGATAGTGGGCTTCATTTTCCTTTCAGCTGTTTCTGCAAAAGAAACAGACATACAAAACATGTCATGGAAACTAATTTGCTCGTACTGTGTCCTCCAGTAAAATAAAATGATGGTCTCAAAACACACCTGTTCTCCAAAGTCCCACACAGTTATAACTAACATTTCTGATTTGTGTAAGTGTTCCCTGGAAAGGATATGCCTTCTGAGTCACTATTTATACATATATAGTCTAGTTCTCTTTCAAAAGAGGTAATTTTAAATCTTTAAAAGTTTATTAACTTTAATATTAGCAAATTCTTTTAAAATTTGTAAATAACTGGAATCTTATGAGCTTTTCCCCAGAGTAACTGGCATGAGTTGGTTTTGTACTCAGTACTGTAGGATGGTTACTGCAGCTCTGTTAGCCTTCCTCAATTCATCAAATATTTAGAGAATTTAATCTGTATTAAACAAAAATGTGATATGAACATAGATCATACTATCTAGAATCAAAATTACAAAATACTCTTACAGTTTCTTCAAAGATGAAAGACTAGATCACTAGTCTTTGTGGTAAAAAAGACTATAGGCATTCCTTTTGTTTCCAAACCAAATTTTTGCTTAATTACGTGAAGTATCTTCTTTACTATCAGTTCTTTCTGGCTTTTGAAATGTATTGACTTTTTTCATAACAGATATATTTCCTTTTTTACATGTACAAAGGCACCACTCCCAGGCAACAACATAACCTCCCAAAATGAAGTGTCCAAATGACCCAAGGGAAAACTAAAAGGGTATTACTTACTGTGCTACAGTCTGGTCTCGTCTGCTCCTTCTTCTCTTTAGAACCATTAAACAGCGTTAAGCAGATCACCCTGTTAATCATTAATTAGTTCAAATAAAAATTTCCAGTGAGGATGCACAACAAGCAGTAATGACATTGGATATTTTGGGCAATTTGTCGAACCCAGACAAGCACTAACCGTGCTAGGTGACAGGGACAAGAAGGAATGGAGCAGAGACTGTATCTCCCATTGCTTCCATGCTTGTGGATTGACAGGAAGAACCTGCTGCTGTGTGTGTCTGGCAAGAGAGCCACAGCCATACCCTTCATGTCTGGAGCTGAGAGCTGCGACTGGGCATGAGGGCCACCCCTTGCCTGGGTCTGCCTGAGCCAGCACCACTCACGGCAGATCAGAGTATCCCTGCCAGAATGTCCTCTTTGCTTCGTCCGGGGGGCACTGCTGGAGCCACAACCTCTCTGGCAGGATTTCAAAACAGGCTTTGGATTCAGAAAGTCCTTCTACCTTACTGCATACTTCAGTCACAACCTTTGACACCATGTTCAATGGTTTTGGGAATTTTCTTATGCAGAGCAGACTGTGTGTGGTTGGTGAAAAATCTGTAATCTTCTTAGGAGCATAACATGTGACATTACCACTCTAGTGAGGCATTTACAATCAATACAGCTGTTTACTCATTGCTGTTGGCCATCACCTGGGATGTATGGAGTATTTTGGGAACTGGGGAAGAGTTTTCACCTGGCTGTGTAGAAAACAGACAACAAAACCATCACTGCTAAGAAGCAGCACTGACTGCAAAGAGAAACATGTGGTCAGTGAATATCTTGTTTCCTCGGGTTAATCTTCTGTATCATATGCAACTGAAATGGACACCAGAAGGACACAGAACTAGCTGCCAACTCATCTTTCATCCAGTACTAAAGAAGATACGCTGGCATCACTGGATGATATTCAGGGTTGAATTTAATATATGAAAAATCACTAAAAGGCAGAAAATGAACTTTTTTAAACAGATCTGATTGCCAACATGTCCCTCTCTGTGAGCACCCAAGCATTTGGTTTCTGAGCAGGAGCCCCAGACTATATCAGATATTGAAACGCCCCACATGAGGTATTCAACCTCTCTGAATGAGAGCACTGGCAGGGAGCTGTGCTTAGGAAGTTGAAGGCAATGCTGGAAAGGGAATTGTACTTTCTTCTCAATCTCAAATCAAGGCTCTTGTCCTGTGGTTGTTTTATATGGCCGCATAGTCAATCAGCAAAACAGGACAGGGCATAGCCTTTTCATTTCAAAAATGCACTAATCTTTTTTGCATACTAACCTAGGGGCTGGAATACCTGATCACTTCATCTGGATACAAGACCCTCAAACAATTCTACTTGAGGCAATCAGACCCAAGTCATCCACTAAGCTCATATTCAGGCCACAAGAGGTTGATGAGAAAGTGAGGGGAAAGGCAATTTACAGCTTTCTTTCTGGATCTTCTGCTTAAAGATCAAATAAAATATAAAACTACTTATGTGACGTGTAGATAATTGTGTGTATAACTGTATGTGTTTTCTCCTATCTGTGAAAGACATGTATGTAAATACACACACCTCTAAGTATCCATAGTAGTGGAAAAAGGTAATCTAGTAAGTGTGATGTGTTAATGTAATAATACACGCACAAGTCTGGCAGACAGGAAACTTGAGTTGCCCTCTGAGAACAATTCAAACAGAAGAAGAAACAAAGGCCCTAGGAATTGTTTTTGAATATGATAACTGATTGAAGAAAATGTGACATTGTCATTAATTCTAGTCATATGAGCAGTGTGTGAGTAGTTCCACTAAAGAGAATCATTACTTTAGTTAAATCAGAACCTGGGGCAATAACAATTAATATGTTATGATTTGAACGGAAAAAAAAAAAAAAAAGAAATGCTATCTCAAATCTCTTGTGATAGTTTGATAACATAACAATAACCTCAAAACAGTTTTAAGAGCTTTGAAGAATTTCACATTTGGCAGATTTTTTATGCAGTTGTTTTAAATCTTTTTTTTTTCCTGAAACCTAGTAAAAATGAGGATGTTCTTTTCCATCCTGATATGAAGTTATATAAAGGGGCATATTCTCTTCTGATGACAGATTCTCTGAGAGAGTTAATATCTCTCAGCCTGAGTATTTACAGCTTAATCAACTTATTTAATTGTCTTACTTTTAATATACTATTTTACAATTTAATTTATATCTGAAAGTGATTCTCAGGTTTAAAATATTTTTACATCACTCAATAATAGAATAGAAAAAGAGTCAAATTGCACTTGTTCCTCATGCATGGAGAGCACTTTCTGGGGAGAGTGCCAATGTAGTGGAAGTACACAACACATGACTTTCTGGAGCCCATAAAAGGGAGCATGTCCATCTCACCTGGGTAAACACAGGCCTTGTCCAACCTTTCCTATTATAGTAGCTCAATTTTCCCTCAATAGGAAAAGCCCGAGGATGGCAGTGCAAGAGCTGGTTGAGAGGTCAAGGACTTTTCTTTATTCTGTCTTTTCTTTATCCCATTAGTTTGAGCCTAAACAGTCTTCACAGAAAGAGCTCTCAGCAAAGGTCTGTCATTCAGGGGAGGTTCAGGACAAGATATATGAGGAACCCTCTATCCTCCACAAAGCATTTTAAATACAAAAATTAATCCCTTCCTCTTTGTGTCAAAAAAAGCATTTACAATGAAAGATGAACATTCTGTAGAGGAACCCCCTTACTCTCCTCTGTAAGTTCCCATTCCCAACTCTTCCCCATTCCCGATCTGCCTCCAAATAAGTGCCATAAATTTGTACCTTGGTCCTGCCTTTCCTCGGTCCACTAGTGATCTGGAGTCCCTGAAAGAGGGGCTGCTTAGCAGGGATTATTCTTGTGGAATATATAACAAACACAGCAGGAAATAGTAAAGTAAAATATGCAGTGTCTACCCAGGATGTTTATGGTTTATAGGCTGCAATATGGATAAAAATATATAAAAAAGTTGTACTGATAATCTGGAGTTTGTGTCAGGAACACATCAGTCTTCTTGAGGAGCAAGCAGTGTGCTGGTACACCTTTGGAATTGCAGCATCACCCTGCAATGTACCACTCCACATATATTGTCTGTATGACAACGGTAGAATCATCTCTTTTTATTGGCGTAGAACTTGGCTCCTGTGTGCTTTGTGTGATGGTCTGCAGTCCTGGCATCAGATGTGGTAATGGAACACAGTCCCCCTTTGCCCAGTCTCTGGCACAAATCAGTTTTGCTTTCTTTATGCCCTCTAAGTTGTCTCTTTTCAAGGCTGAAAATCTTTTACCTCCAACAGGAGCTGTTCCAGATCTTTGATTAACCTTATCATTTTTTCTGAAGATTTAATAGTTCTCACTTATCCTTCTGTTATTATAGGACCATGTGTGGATGGCCCAGAGATTTAGATGATTTGCTATGCAATTTTCTCTTTTTTCTTTCCCAGTAATTTCTGATATTTAATTTTCCTCCTCCCACACTACTGAGCTGATCTGTATATGTAATACCCACCAGAACACCAAAACATCGATCCTGTGTGACAGCAGTCAGTTCAAGTGCAGCATTTCACTGAACCTGCAGCTAATACTTAGCAAGAAAATCAAAGTCCCTATCAACACAATAACAAGCCAGAAAGCTGCTGTTCTTTTGGGTTTGAAAATGAGGCAAAATTTATTGTGTCCATTCCTTTATTTTACCAGGAGATGGTGGCACAGGGCTCCTTTTCCTATAATCCCCAGAACTCAAGGCTCCACACATGACAGTTCTACTTGCAGAAAACAGTGTAGAAGAGTCACATTAAAAATCTGGCTTCTTGCAAGGATCTCAGTCACAGCTGGTATACTCACATAGTAACATTTTACTAGTAGAATTTGCTCTGTGGACCTTTTTATCTTGGTGTGAAAGAGCCCTCCTTATGCACACAACTTTTAGAGTGAGAAGTTTCCAGAGAATAAAAGTTCTTATTTTGAGATGAAGTTGTCTACCCAGGGAGGCCTATTGGTATGAAATTAAATTTAAATCAATGCCTTACATTCTTTATTTTTGTGTTGCAAATGTGGCATTAATCAAGCACTAAGATAATCCCTTTTGTAGATATTTTGGAATTACACTTGAAGATTTCACTTCCAAAGCCACATAGAAAGCATAAGGTCTAAACTTTGTAAAGTGTTATCATTTTTTATTGTACAAGAAATTAATATTTTTGGCCTCAGTGAAGAACCAGAAGGCAGATCAACTAGCTGAATGAATATATTCAATAAAATGAAATTTATTATGTGATTCTATTGCTCTATCCCTTTTCTTAAACAAGTCTTTGAAACTCTAAGAATTTAGAATTTTGAGGATTCTGGCAGATCACTGAGGTGGTTTACTGCAGCAACTCCCTTCCCAGTTTCAAGGGAGGTAAAATAAGAGACTACACCATTGCCCTTAGCCTCTGCAGATCACAGCCTGTCAGGTCAGCACTGTTCCATTTCCATCAATGACTTACCTTAACTTGCCTCCACAGGACACTTTGGGACCTAGGATGCACCTGCACAAGCTTTCTGTCATGGTTCTGCACCATCTTTCCCAACCTGCCCATCTAGGAGCGTACAGAAACGCTTGAGCATATTTGCTTCTATTTGATGCCTCTTTTCAGTCACTTTTGGTACCACTGTACCACTGTGAATATGTCAAAACTATGACACACAGCACAATCACAGGCATGGGCACAAGGTGGTAACCTTTGACTGGGCCACTGAGACACTAAATGCCTTCAAATTTCACCTACAAGATTTATGCAAGAGACAGAGCTTGCACTTGAAAGATAGAGGAACAGTAACTGTCCCATGAATACATAAGTTACAGTATGGCTTTTTTGATGGCTAGAGAATCTGCATCTGTAAGAACAGCAAACCTAACATCATTCATACACATTTGAGGACCTACTGCATCTTTGATCTCCTCTGTGCACAGAGGTTTTCTCCTGCTCTGAGGTTCTCTCCTGGCTGAAACCATCTCATGATGACTATAAAACTTAGGTTGGACTCAATAATCTTGGAGGTCTTTTCCAGCCTTAATGATTCTATGATTCTCTGATCTTGTTTAATATTTAATGTTTAATGTTGTTTTTTCCTTCCAAACTTTTTTCCTCATCAGAACCTCTTCCATGTGGTCTGTTTTTCCTACATGAAACATAGTAAACAATATAATCACTTTTCCTTATATTTGACCAATTCAGACAAAGTCTTCTTCAGACCTTCAATATGAGAATCATATTGCTGCTAACAGTTTTCCAGCAATAAAGAATACATTCTTGTTTAGTAAAGTAATAAATCATAAGAATTTTTTATCCAGATGGCTTCTGGAAAAGAAACTGAATGCAATAAAAAATAAAAGAAATAAAGACTCGTTTGTATAAATAAAGTTTAGTAAAAACTAATCACTTGTAGTAAATTTGTCTTCAGTAGCAGGACTGAACTGAAAATTTCATCATTGAAATTCTTTTTTGCAGGAAACCATCAACGTCATTTGCAGCAACATGAGTGTTGAGCTAAGTTTGTGTAACCAGGGTGTTAATCATAATCAAGGACATTTACATGAAATGGATGAATTATAGCTTTCTTTAAAACTCTTATTCTGAGGAAAGTCCAATTATCAAATTATTTAAAAATGGATTCACCTGGGACGGGGAACTTAGTGAAGGATATTTCTAGATCAGTGTTTTGTGGTTAGCAGTTTAAAGAGAAGGAATGATTTCATACATATGCTGCGTTTACATCTAGTAAAAGCAGCCACGTGTGGGTAGGGGCAGATGTGCAGTACACAACCAGGAGTGTAATATGGATGGGTAAGATTTGAAGGGTGCATTACAGGACTCAGAGATACATAGCCCATGGTGGCCCTCCTGCTTTTTTTTCTCTTGATAATTTTCACTTGTTCTAACTCCCACTGCAGTTTCAAGTCTCTAGAATTTCAAGTGAAATGTGCACTTAAGAACGTTTGTGTTTCTCTTGCACTTTTTCTGATTGGAAGTCCTATTGCCTTTGTGCATTGGAGACATGACTTGAATGTTGGTTTGAGGATTAACACTGTTTTGAGGATTTTTCATACCTCCAAAAGGTAACAAGACTCATCAAAGATGATTAGCTAGTTCTCAGGATCCATTTTCAAAACCTGCCCTGCCTGGGAGCTATCACAATCCTCTGGTTTTTAAGAGCTTAGTGATTCTCTGCTTGAAATTAGTGTGAGTAGAAGGAAAATGCCAGCAGCTTTTGTTGCACTGAATCTACTGAAACGTTTAGGATAGGGTTGGTTTACAATCTGTGCAAATTCCCATTTCCTTGTAATAATAGCAGTGATCAAAGACTGTGCAGGTGACATAGCTGTGGGGAAAGGGTGGATGTGCCCATTCAAGGCATCCCAGAAACCAGGGTTGAGGCTCAAACTGCATAGCTGGGAACAAGAAAGTCCAAAGTACTGCTAGAATCTGAATAGCAGAGCTTATGTGAGCAACTGGTGCTTCTGCAACTATCCAAATGCTCTGTGCCTTTTGGCACTAAATCAGTGCCTCTCCTTGCTGCCGAAAGGAACACACTGCCTCAGCCCTGCAATCCCACTTCACGTTTTGTAACAACATTCTACATGGACTCTGCCATGCAGCAAAGCAAACAGAGGGTTACTGACAGAAGATATCCTGTCACCAAGCAGAGTCCCACTGGACTATAAACAAGGTCAGACAGAACAAACTTACAGTCTCCCACATGGCTCATAGGCTGCCAGGAGAAGTTTGGCACCGGGGCCTATTAGGGCAAAGGTAGGCTGCCTTTCAGGGACCCAGCCCTGCGGGTCTGTCTTCCCTCACAGGGGTTCTCAGCTCTCTAGGCAAGTCCTTTTCCTCACAACTTCCTGTAAGTGTGTCAGATCATGGCTCACAGACACACAGCAGGCCATTTATGTTGTATGTTTATGATAGATGGTCACCTACTTCACTGTAGGCTATATTATCCCCTTCTGCTGATGGTCACTTTCCTGCAGGAAGACAGGCAGATTAGGCTATAAAGGTTACAACTGTTAGCTTATAAAGAAGGTCTAGTTTTCTTTCAGGGCTTAGTTTGGATCCAGCTGCCCCATAGGTTGAGAGAATGCATGAGTGATTATTTTAGAGGAACATTGAAGGGTGTTAATAAAAACATCTACAGCTGAATACACGTTTACCACAGATTGAATACACAGTCCCTAAATGAAAATTTTAGTTATTTTTGTCTATCAGAATCCTTCCTTTTTTCTCTACCTTTAATAACTCTAATAAAATGAAGATGGTTCCCTATCATATATTAAGACAAAAAAAAGCTACAAAGACAAATGATGCAAGTAGACCACGACAGATTTTCTTAGAATTAGGAAAAAATACTCCATCTCCCTACAAAAGCTTTGCAGAATTGTTCAGTTCCTAAAGAATATCATCAGAACTGTGCTGAGAGTAATATCAGTGAGGTCTGTTCAGTGCCCAGCCTCTATAGATCTTCATACTGTGAACTATAGGCATTCTTCTGATTTTGGTGTGTTTGGCTTAAGATTTTTTAGTTTCCTGTTCTCTACGCATCCTCCCCTTCTAGAGAGATTTAGGATGATCCCTATTTCTAGCCCAGTCCCTTCCACAACTCAGGTCAACCTGCTGGTCTGGAGTATGAAGTTGCTCAGCTGGAGAAAAACTGCAGAGATGCCCCACAACTTGGTAGATAACTTTCAAACTAGCATTCAGAGGCATCCCATTTTATACTTTTTCTAGTAGCAGCCATTCTTCATAGCCCAGTATGGAAACTACCAATGCATCTGTCATCCTGCCACCTCAAAACCAAAGGCCTGGGAGGTAGATGGGGCAGGAAGTTGCTCCGTGTATTATTTTCCAAAGCTTTTGCTCTGTCCTAGCAACCGTGGGATTTTTCCTAACTTCTTTCCCTTTAGCAACAGGCCAAGAACCTGTTTTTCTGCCACCATACTCTGATAAAAATCTCATGGCTCTGATAAAAATCTCACCATCCTACCTTCTAATCAGTCCTGGTGCACAGATTTATCAGGATGGGATCTCACGGGAACTGCTCCCAGCTCCTGTTGAGTTTGTACAGGAACCACAGAGCAGGCTGCCTCACACCACAGCAAGTTATCATTGATCTCAACTCTGTAAAAGCCGCTGCTTTTCACAGAGGTGTGGTCTCTCCCAGTCCCCTGAGTGATGCCATCTTGCCTCACGAGAAGCAATAGGTCAGGGCTTCCACTGAGTTCTTGCCACTTGGAGCAAAGGGACTCATAGAAGGCAGCAATCGCCAAGTCCCCCGAAGCAGAAGCACAGCTCTCCTTACCAACCCTACAAACCTACAAACACCAGTGGGCCCCTGTAAAACACCTCTGTGCAAGATGGGTCAACTTTGGGAGAACAGGCCAGAAGGCCAGAGAGGTGTCAGGGGTGGGGATGAATACTGGAGAAGATTTAGTAGAATTACAAGACTTTTTCCCTATTGGGATAAAGCTTTTAGTGAATAACCCGGAACTAAAAGCAGGACAAAACTCCTTAGCAGAGAGAATTCACTTTTAAATATAACACCATGCTTTAAGAAAAAGTTATCTTCTGTGGAATATTTGGAAAATGTTGAATTGTTGTGGTGGTTTGACCCTGGTTGGATGACAAATGCCCACTAAAGTAATTCCATCACTCCTTTCCTCAACTGGACAATGCAGAGAAAATAAAATTATAAGTTCATGAGTTGAGATAAGGATAGGGAGAGATCACAAACTGATTATTGTCACAGGCAAAAGAGACTCGACTTGAAGAAATTATTTGAATTTATTACCAATCAAAACCAGAGCAGGATAATGAGAAGTAAAAGAACTGTCAAAAGCATCTTTGCCCCAGCTCAGGGAGAGAGAGAATAGGGTTTAGGGTCAGTTCATCACATGTTGTTTCTGCTGCTGCTTCCCCCTCAGGGAGAGGAGGTTTCCCCCTGCTCCAGTGTGGGGTCCCTCACACAGAAGACAGTTGTCCATGAATGTGGGTCCTTCCCATGGACTACAGTTCTCCATGAACTGCTCCAGCGAGGGTCCCTTTCACAGGCTGCTCTAGCCAGGGTCCCCATGGGGTCACAAGTCCAGCCAGCAAACCTGCTCTAGAGTGGGCTCCTCTCTTCATGGTGTACAGGTCCTGCCAGGAGCCTGCTCCAGTGTGGGCTTCCCATGGAGTCACAACCTTCTTTTGGATGTCCACCTGCTCCCGTGTGGGCCTCCTCCATGGGCTGTGGGTGGGTCTCAGCTCTCCCCTGTACCTCCGTGGGCTGCATGGTGACAGCCTGCTCACCATGGTCTGCACCACGGGCTGCAGGTGGATCTCTGCTTTGGCACCTGAAGCACCTCCTCCCCCTGCTTCTTTGCTGACCTGGGTATCTGCAGAGATGTTTCTCTCACAGATTCTCACTCTGCATTCCTCTGGCCTCAATTACTTCTGTGAAATAACTTTATTCCCTTCTTAAATAGGCTACCACAGAGGTGTTACTATCATTTCTGATTGGTTCAACCTTCGACAGCAACAGATCCCTCTTGGAGCCAGTTGGCAGTGGCTCTGTTGGATATGGGGGAAGCTTTTGGCAACTCCTTAGTGAAGCCAGACTGTAGGCCCCCCACAGGCCCCCACTACCAGAACCTTGCCATGCAAACACAATACAATTATTCAACTGGGGAAAATGTTCCATTTAAAAAGTGTCACTTGATGGTGATTTTTTGCAATGTTTTTTGCTTACTAATTTCATAAGAAAATTTCTAATTTACTTCTGAATATCCCTCAATCAGAGACTAGTTAGTAACACTAACTAGTCCAAAATGGCCACCGTAACCATTATCACTCATACCCAACATCAGTATGCCAAACAACCAAGCAATTACTCCTTAGTAGGATCAACAATTTTTCCCATGAAAAGAGTGGTGCTGGTTCGTGAGTCAATGATCAAAATAATGAAGGGCCTGTTGAATTTGATGGTACGAGAAGCAGAGGAAACTCTGGTAAAGATTATGCCAGTGGCTCCTGCAGCTTCAGTTCCAGACTCATCAACTTCCAGCAAGGCCTTGTGAATTGCCTGCAAGGAATAGGAGAAAACACTGTCATTTATTTATGAAACAGGAAGCAGGGGTAAAATAAATTCTTTTCGTATGGAATATTTAGGAGAAGAAAGGAGTAATAAATCCAGTAGATAAAACTTTATTTTGATAAATATAATATCAAAATCTAAAACAATTTGAAGCAGGAGTATTTTCTATGCCAGGACTGAGCAACTAGGGGCAAAACTTGGCATGGACACACTGTAAATGCATTCTTACCACTACTGAGTAAAATGGGAAAAAATACCCCATGTACAAGGTAGTTTATTTTCTTAGATGGTTTGGACTTTTACTAACACTGATAACACTTTCTCTTATTTTAAGGTTAATTAAAGACTGCTATTTAAATGCTAATATGGGGCAATATTTGGCACCTTTAGCATTAAATCATAGCTTAAACTGACATGGTCAAATTCTGCTATTGCAAACTGGAGATTTCCTGAAAACTTTGAGAATAATAAAAAA
The DNA here is from genome assembly GCA_013396875.1 of Vireo altiloquus. Taxonomy (NCBI): domain Eukaryota; kingdom Metazoa; phylum Chordata; class Aves; order Passeriformes; family Vireonidae; genus Vireo; species Vireo altiloquus. Next base: position 704,217 of record VZRF01014334.1, on the reverse strand, counting down.
TGAGGTATCAATCAACACGAATATCATAACAAACTCTTCCTTTGAAGTTCACTTGACACCACTTAGTTAAACTATTATATTCCAGTCCCAATAAGTAACTTAAAATGTTGTCCAATATTTCTATGTATTTAATATCCAGCTTTTCAATAACAGCATTAAAGTAATACAAAAGTGAGCCAGCAGATTCTTTCTGTAAAATAAGCACAATTACCGACCAAGCCCCTACACGTCATTGTGAGTTTTACTTATAATTTCAGTGATATAAAGATGGAAATAAAGTCTTTAAAAATCCCAGACACAAATGATCAAAACAACCAACCACCATCCCATCACCAGCTCTGTCTACTTACTTGGGAAACCTGGAGATCATGATTGCCACTAATTCCAGATAGATCAGCATTACCCGAGAACACTTCAGTAATGCCCATTTGCTCAAACAGGGTTTTAACATCGTAAGACCCACTAATAGAAAACTTTGGTAACTGCAGATTTGATCTCCTGTTGATCAAAGAAAACAAAAGAGCAGTGAGCCCTTGCAGCCTCATTTCAGCCAGCAGGGTGGATAGCACACAACTCAGCGACGCTTGAAAGCATTCTTTTGATGTGAATTTGTTTGATGGTAGCCTTTGTATTCCTTGTGCAATTTTGACCTGAGAGATGCATCATCTTCTACATTCTCTATTTGATTTTGGGAAAAGAAACAAATTTGTTCATTGTTGCTCTTTCATACCAGCGCCATATACTCAACTAGTAGAGTTTTTTGGCTAGAGCATTACAGAGAATACAGAGACTACTAGTGGAAAGCCTAAAGTAAGGGAAAAGGAGGGTAGAATCTCAGACATGGTGAAGGAAATGAATCATGTTAACACCATGAAAGAAGAGGTATGAGGACAAAAAGTAGCCAAGCAACTCTTGAGGCAGCTGTTACAATTCTGTGACCCCTTCTGTCAGGTCACAGAGCCTGAAGTTTCTTAGTGATTATGCTCTGCTCTGACTCATTTGGGGAATTGCTTAGAACTTCCCTTTATGAAATCAGGACATTATGTCCAGCAGGAGGTGATCTGAAATTAGCCTTTTCTCTAATAAAAAGCTATGTGTCCTCAAATATAGCAATGCATATACCTAGAGTTACCTGGTCACAAGTTTGCTATCCCATTTGCAAACAGTTTCCTTGGAGAGAGCATCTTCCACTTGCTTCATCTTTCCATCATCAGGCAGAATAAACAGTGCTCGTGCAGTGCCCTGGTAAGGCAGCTCTACTACCACACAGGAGAGATCCTGGTCGTAGTAACTCTTTGAGATACCATCATGCTGCATCATGTTGACTCTAACAGATGCATTTGTGCTCACAAAAAAATCATCCTCATATGTACGCAAAGGATCAAAAGACTTTTCCCAGGCAGCTAATGGGGAAAAAGAGATGTTGTTGCACTCAAATATGAAGATCATAAAGAATGGCTCATCTAAATTAGACCAGCTTTAATGTAGGACTGGAGCTATACTGATGGGAGAAGAGGCTAACAAAATCACTTCAATGTCCTCCATAACACACAATAAAGCATTTTATTTATCTTTGCAGTAAGCTCATCATGATTAGTGTGAGCACATCATGTCTTGCTGAAGACCAACCAAAGGCTGATGACCAGTTGAGAGTCCTACTTCTATCATAACCCTATGTGATGCCTTTTATGCCATTTAAATGCAGCCACTTAAGCAATCAGTCACAGGACCTTCTCATGCCTTTTCTGTTAGGCCCTACCCCATGCAAGCTGACTGCACTCAGCCTGGTGTGGAATTCATCAGCAATTAAAGATTCCTAACATTTGAGCAAGGCTGCAGAAGCACAGGCCCTCAAGATGCTATGTCCCAGATTTTTATGCAGAGCACCTAGTGGATCTACCATAAAACTGGAGACCCTGTGCAAGGTTGTCAGTCCACCAAGTCTGACTGGCATGTACAGTCAGCATAGAGACCTTGGGCACATCTTTAGTCATATGGCCTCAGACCAGTGAGACTGTGTGGATCCTTGTCTATAAGGCATCCACTAGAGTGGAACTTCTCTGCCCACAGCTTTCAAGCTAATTGGATCAAAACCAAGAAATCAGTATTTCTCAACAATCAGATACTCTGCTCTTGGCCAGATCTAATCTCTACTTCAAAGGTCCTGCACAGTTTAGCTCTTCCCTGAACAGTCACTCTGGTAATAAATCAACAGAAGTTTCCTTAATTTTTTATTTTGTATCAAGACCATCAATTGAAAAATTATGTTAAATATCTTACCTTTAAAATAAATATAGTTAACAAGAACCAGTACAGTACTTGGATCAAGATGATCAACTAATTCAGGAATTTTCCCCTTGGTTTTCTCCTCTACATATTTATTGATTTGCCTCTTAGTTTCTTCTGGTTTATGAAAATCACTAGAAAAAAAATCTGCATCATAAAATTGTTTGGTATTTTGTAAAAATGATTCCTGTGGTTCATACCCAGTAGCTGTAAAAAGGGCATTCCCTATATTTAATGTGATATTAACATCAGCACAGTTCAGTACTGACAAAACTTTGTGAAAACTTTCATGTACATCACGTATGCGAGTCTCAGTCAGGTCATCAAAACCCAGTCCTTCAAAAATCTGAGACAGAGTTGATGACTTAGCACCAACAGCCAGCATGGCAAAGGCAGTAGAGATGCTCAAGGGAGAAAAGAATACATTTTTATCAGCTTCTGCTGAAGTAGCCTGCTTGTAAAATCTAAATACAAAATCTGCATAGTTAGAGCCTTTCTTGTCACAGCTATGTGTTAATAAATTTTCTCTTCCGTCACGCAGATTAGTATTGTTGACTTCATGACAAATATCTTCAGGGCAGCAATGGGTTACAGCACAAAGAACAGCAAGGAGTAGGCACAGGCACAGGAGACACTTCATCTTCTTTTCAAATTATTCTGTCACAAAATAAACAGTCATTAAATGAGCACATGGTAATGATGTGCTTGGTAGTAAGAAATAATGAATAGTTTGTTAGCATAAATGTTACATAGTTCAACTGTAAATATCTGATGTCCTCAGGATGCTTAAAGTTCTCATGAGCACGATGTCAAATTTATTTAACAAATTCAACCAGGTTATAGATTAAAAAGTCAGGCCTAATAATACCATAATATTCCATGGTAACTGCTCTGAAAAGGCAATACTTTTTTCCATTGGCAATGAAAATATAAAGCTACAGTCCATAATAATCTTTATTAACAATGACACTGTCTTCCCAAAACACTGTCTCTTATAGGGTACATCTAAACAAACAAGTTATCACAAGGTAAGACAGGGTGTGGGTTTCAAAGACATCAAATACTCCACAGCATCTGCCCAAAAGCAATTTGATAAATGTAAGGAAAGGTGAGGCAGCTCACTACTCACTGAAACTGGGGTAAGTTCCATCACTTTCCTCAGGGCAGCAGCACACAGACAGACAGCTATCATGGACTATCCTGTGCTTGTTAAATTCACCCCTCTGTCTGCTTCATGGCTACTTACTCACATGGCCAGTTACTGGCCACAGCTGATAAGTGACAGAAGAGGGTTATCAACATAAACTCAAGGCAAAAGCCTGGAGCATCCTGTGCCATGACAGCAGTGCACACAAAAGTGGGCACAATGACAAGCAGCAGGTTTGCATCACATAATGAGGTGCATGTTTGGAATGAAGGAGGCCTCCTTTTTGGGGAGCTGCAACAAGTGCTTGTAGCTTCTTAAATGGTGGTTTGCCCCTCAGCATGGGTTAACCTGCATGGGATGTGGGAAGGACCTGGGTCAAAGAGGAAGAGGAGCACTGATCTCATTCGGAAATCAAAGGACACAGATTAGTTCCCTTGGAGACGACAAGTTTCTTCATTATGCTTGTTTTCCTAAAGCTGGCATGATATATTTCACATGAGCCCCCCGCTGTCCACAGGAGCTGGAACAAGTCTGGTTTACTGAATTTCGTTCCCTGCAGTTCTGGGGAAACATCTCATATAAACCCTTTTCAAAACTATAACGAGCCATTGATGAAAATAAGCTTTTTGCCCTTGCAGCTTCTGCGTGAAAGCATTTCTAGAACTTTTCTACTGTCATGTCTTCCCTATTGGTTTCCAGCCAATACAGCCTGTTTGTATAATTTTCTTTCAGGAATGTATTTTCCCATGTCCTGTAAAATTCTCTTAGTCCTATGTTCATTCCTAGATATGAGAGATGACTGGATGTACTGTCTAAAGATTTAGAGTTTCTGAGGGCAGCCCATGCTCAAGGATTCTTGGTGATTAACCACTTGCTTTGTTTTTGTATTCATGGTCTTGTTTTCATAACAAACATATAGATAGTTGTGTGTTCTCTTATTTGCTGGGATCCGAGTATGCTGAGTCTGCCTGAGATCAGCCAGGGCCCACCGCAGTGACCCACAGTAACAAGTGGTAACACTACATTTGAATTTCCTTAACCAAAAGATGGAGTATGGTCCTAGACAGGAATATGATTCGGCTATTTGTATCTCCTTTAAGCAGAACTCTACTTCTTCTTCAGAGCCAAAAAAAAAAAAAAAAAGAAAACCCAAACAACCTTTATGTACTATGGGTTTAGTACATAATAATAATATATAGTACAAATAATAATACTAATATAATATTAGTACAAAAGGTGTCTCAAAAGTATTTGATGTTGAATACGTCATAGTCTGTTCTTCTCTAGTTGTTTGAGATATTGCAAACTTAAGTGAGAAAGAAAAAAGTCACTTTTTCTGCCTATGATTACTTCCTGTGTCCATACAGAGCTTAGCCTAAATTTTAAAGAATTTCTGAAGCAAAGAGTATGGTTTGGGGTTTTTTTCCTGCTGCAAGTGTATATTAGGCATGGCTCTGTTTTTAACTTCTGCTATAATAAATCAGTTAAAAAACTTCTCCTGGTATCATAGCTCTCTACAGAAATCTGAAATAAGTACTTCCATCAAAAACTGGAAAACACTGAATATTGTGATCAAGTTTTCCTCTCATACTCTTCACTTTAGAGATGAAAATCATGTTAATTTCAACATTTTGAGATTAGAACATTTCTGACATCAAAATTTTTATTAATATTTCAAAGGTGAAGAAATTGGAAGGGCTTTGTTAAATCTTGAAGTAATTTTTATGCAAATTGGAAATTCAGAAAATAATTCTCTACCAGACCACATATTAGTTTGTCTATGGGAATAAAAGGGGCAATTAAATTTAAATTGTGGCCATCCACCCACCCCCTACACTCACCCCAGTCCTAATTAGAGAGCCTGGCCTTAGCAATTCAATTGTTACTTTATAAATTAAGTCAACAGAAGAGCTTTTAAATTGGACCTGGTTGTTCAGTCACTAGTGGGATTGTTCTAATTTTGAGTCACTGTGAAGGCTGTTTCCACCCTGAAAGGTGATTACATCAGTATTCTGTTTTAACAAGTACTTAATAAGTCCCCACGACTTCAAAGGGTTTTGTAGTTTGATCTCAGTCTAAGCATATTCCCCCAGAACAGCAGGTCCCACTGGTCCCTTGCACATCTGCTTGGCTAATATTTCATTGCAACATCTACACAGAACCAAATCACAAGCAGACAAATGAAATTAACCTAATATTAAAATTTCACTGACTGCAGAAAGCATCATTTGCAAGTCTCTAAGAAAAATGCATGTGTAGTACTTACAAAATCAGAAGCCCGTTGCATTCAGCTGACCATGCTGCTCCCCACACTGCTACTTATACTGCTACATCATCTTCTGCTTAAGTAGAGATGTTAAACATTACACAGACCTGATAAAAATTTCAGCCAACCAAAAAAAAGGAGGAAACAAAGCAAATATTGATGAAACAGGGTTCGCAAGGATCATCTCTGTTATTCAGCCAAAGAAGCTGACAAGCTTCAGCCATTTCGATAGTAGCTGTGGCATCTCTCTGTTGCCTCTGACCATGAGGAGGAGCTTAAGTGCAAACGTTGTGTGATTAGGACCCTACTGGAGGGTTGTGCCTGGAATCACTGGCAACAGGTGCTAACTCTCGGTGCCAGAAGTCAGGCTTTCTGTGCTATGGTGAAGCACACATGGAGCTGACAGCCACCTATCACATCAGCTTGGTGCTTCTCCAAAATCTATCCAGAGGCAAATCTTCTGCGTGATCCTCAGCCTGTGTATGGATGGTAGCGTTATTGCCTGTACCTTCTCATTCTGTAGCTTAATACCACTGAGAGGGTATGTGATAGACAAGTTTCCATGGTGGTTTTCCCACCCTGGTTGGTGTGGTCCCTTCATCTACTTCAGTTCTGTGTGCATCTCAGTTACTGCCTCGGGCAGGGGGTGGGAATACGAGTAGCAGGCTGTTTACTCCCACACATTTGCATACTGCATGTGCGCACTCACTTCTCATTCTCCCTGCCCTCTTACACACTTTTAAATTGTTCAAATGAAAACAAGTGCTGCTTCTGTCTATTAACTTTTCCTAATAGGAATGAAATGCTGATGGATCAAGATGATTGAATTTTTCCGGTTAACAAGACCATGACTGAGTGGTAACATGAAATACATTTCCCCATTAGTGATGACTCTTTTCTTTGTACTTGTTTACTCACATGTGTAATTTTGTTGTTACAAACATAGATAAACATGGAGACTGAACATAGATAAATGTTGTCTAGACACTCCCCTTCTTTGTTTTCCTCTATATTTCTTCCCCTCTTTCCCCTCCCCTCTTCCCTTTTTACTTCTTCCTTCTAACTCTGGCTGTAAACAGAGATTATTTTACTCATCAAAGCCCAAGTGAATAACAAGTCATGGTGGTCAAGGACGAACTGTGTTACAAAATGGTTATAAGCCTCTTGTTTTCTCTTTCATTTGCGTGCCTTGTAATTACTGTTTTGTTCTAATAATGTTAAGCTAAACTTTAACAAGGCATTTCCTTACTATTTCGTTATGGCAGCAGAAATAAGGTGCTACAGCAGCTTGAACTATAACAATGAGCAGACAGACGCATGCATGCCAGGTGTACCACACACTGCCACGAGCCATTACAGTCTCTCCTCCCTACTGACCACAGTTTCAACTCTAAGTCATGAAACCATGTCAACCAGCTTCATACTGATCATTTAACTACTGAATTAGATCTTTTGCTCTACTGTTTTTTTTAATAGGAATAAAAGTACATAATATGGAAATAACCAAAGAGATGTGTTTTACTCCTTCTGATAATTAAAATCCTGATGAAGTCTTCATTGTCTAAGTCCATTTTACTCCTGTATAGTTCATGTAGGTCAGTTTCTGTACCACACCCCAGCACATATTTTGACATCTTTAGAAGAAATAGATGCATATATGCATTTCATGCATTTGCTAACATCTTGCAAACATCTTCCTGACAGTTTTTTTTGTTTTGAGTACAACATTCCAAAGCAGGTTTAAAGAGTTCTTAATTAACAGTAACTGGTATATTCAATGACAAAAGAACCACTCAACTTGTCCAGTGTTCTTGTTATCCTTCTGCACCTTAGGTATGGAAATTAGAGGTTTTGTGTCAATTTAGCAACAATAAAAGCTCTTCTGGGATTATGGCTCACAGACACACAAGTTACTTCAAATATCAAAAAATTTTATACCTACAAATCTATTATGTCGTAACTTACACAAAGACTTTTTTGTGTAAAGAATATAGACCTTAAGGATATTGACAGAGCAGCAATATGAAGGAAATGGAGTATGGAATTTGGAAGGAAATGGACATTTCCTTCCCCCCCATTTCCTTGCTGATAGTCTTGAGTTATTTAATAGTCTTTGGGAAAGATCAGGCAGTCAGAGAACAGGGAAAATTATTAAAATTGGAGATGTATGCACATCTGGTGAACTATTTTTTTTAGTCTGGATGAGGTGTATAATGAAGAATGAAGGCACAATCTGCTCACAGAGGTCATGCCATGCTTTCAATACTTCTTGGAGGATCTCCTCTACTGTCTTGTCAGAAAGACAAAATCCAGTAGTTTAGAAAGGGACTGTGAAATTAGGATGAAATATAGTCTGTACGTAGTGAAGAAAACATGCACAATGAGGGGTAAGTTCTGCTCACAAAACTTTTTTCATTTGAATTAGCATGATTTATATAAACTAAGTAGAGAACAGGGAAGAGAATTTAAAAAAAAATTGCCAGTGGCAATGACCAATAGTGAACACTCATCGTAATTTTTCAGCACCAATAACAACTGAACAACTGAACCACCTATTGCTGCTTCAGTGTGTGCAGGTTGGTGGGCACAACACAGGAAACACAGCCTCCTGTGAAAGGGCCAGGAGAGTAGGCAGGTTGCTCTAATATTAGAAACCTTTATTTAGGCCCCAGAATCTTTCAAAAGAAGGCTGATTTTTCATTGTTTCTACCTGTAACAGTTTTACCAAGGATTTTCTTCTCAGACCTGAATATTTCTGTAACACTAATATTAGTAATGAAAGAGCTATGAAGATTTTAATATCTGAGTGATTTCCAGCTGGGGTATTGTGAAAGAATAGTATGCGTTCTGCTTTCTTTTCCTTCTAACTGCCAAAATAGATGACAAAATAATCTTATTGACCATAAAGATCTCAGCTAATACTTTCATTGGCCAAGTATTTCTCAGGATACTGGACAGATTTCAGGTTGGGATGGACCACCTGATGAGAGAACCACTGGAAAATTGAGGATAGATGGCTATCTCTGTTGAGCAGCTCAGTTTTGACCTTGGGAACATCACTAACACTAATAGGCTTCATTTTTCTCCTCTGTAAGATAAAAATTACACATCTAACTTCCTCACTGAGGTCAGATGGTGTGAAAATAAGAAATTACTTTCAAAAGTCTTGAACATTGCTTTAGTTCTTTATTGAGTTTAATGAAGACAGGATCAGTTTTTATCAGTTTTATTCCATGGTACCTCCCTTGGTAACAGTGATACACTAATTGAAAATCTGTGGTCTGCAGGATGCAGCTTTATACAGTTTCAAAGTGAAATTTGAAAATTTTCTCAATTGCAAGCTTCCATAAAAAGTCCTCTGGACTTTACAGAAAGTGTCTTTTTTCCTGGTATGCTTAGCACTAGTATTCAAGGGGTGGTAGTTATTGAGGTGCATTACAGCATGGGGACAAGTGATTAAGCACACCCAAGTATTGCAGGTATTAATAACCTGTATGCACCACATGACACTGCACATGCCAATCCTTATACCAGACATTTTTCTTTCATGTCCAGAAAAGGCAAGATTCTGTTGCCAGCATCTACATCATAAGAATCTTATACAGGAAAATAGAGAAGGGTAAGACCATTGTGCTCACTGAAATTTTTTTTCATCTTTCAGTTTGACCCAAGCATTGTGCCAGCAGGGATTGTTTCACCTGAACCCCTTCATCTACTGCCCATCCAGTATTGTGCTTTTAGAATCATATTTTTTACCTACGGTAAGGCACCTAACTCCTGCTCTGACTATTTAAGCTAAGAGAGGAAGGATGGTCTGTCTTAGGGGCAGCTATAAGCACCCCAGAAACTAGGTTTCTGCAATGTGAACCTGTGACTGAGCTGAGAAGGGAAGCAGAAACTCCCAAATCCCAGCCCAATGCTTTGTAACTACTGGTCTGTCCTTCTTTCCTAATAATGTTCTTGCGTTAAAGAAAGAAAGGAATTAATCAATTAATTATGGGTTCCCAACAGCAATATAGTACTTAAAATTTTAATAAATGTGTGTCTATACAACATGAAAATATAGTTAACAAGAACCATCCCAATGAGTAATTCAAGACTTAAGCAACTAACATTATTCTGAAAGCCTTCATTAAAAGTTCTTCATCTTCCCATTTGGTCCACTGACCCTGCTATCTGGGACCATCTCATCTGAATTCTGTACCTCCTGTGTACTCCTGAGTGATATTAAATCAAATGTGTACCTTTAATCATGCAGCTGATCAAGCAAGGTTGATCAAAGTGGATTGAAGTAAACAGTAATGACATTATTCTGTGACTCAGAAGCTCAGCTGTCCAAGCACACAATACAGCTTTTGGCTAACACTCAAAAAGGACCCAGAAAAAGTCTTGCAAGCCACAATGTCAATTTACCTTGTCTATTACACCTTGTCAGTCTCCCTACTCAGACAGAACAGCTCTGTTGAAAATGAGGGTACAAACACAGGAATCCACCAGAGAAAAATGAAGAGTGGAGGCAGGTTTCAATTTTATTTTGGATGGATATTGAGTAGATTCAATTTTTCTGTGGTCACTGCTTTTAACCATGTTGGGGGAAGATTTAGACCAGCTCCACATAGCTTTTAAAATTATACTCTAGATCAATATGCAGATAAGTTAACAAAGTCATTTTTCTATGTAATCAACCACAAACATCTCAAATCCGTTACTTTTAACAGCAAAACTGCTGGAACTGTGACAAAACTTCCCTAATCCAAAGCTGACAATACCCTGTCTAGTGTTGTCTCCTACATACTGATACCTCCTCTGACATTATTTTCCTGCCTTTCCTCACATCACACACAGTCACTTGCCAACCACTCTCATCTCAGCACACCATTCCTCTAACCCTGCTTCCTCCATTAGCTTGGAGAGCAATGGCAAATAGGGCCTGTTGAAGAGTTATAGAGGAAGGCATTCCCAAAGGAGTCACAGCAAGTCAGCCTTCATTCAAACCCAGCCTTTGGGGACCAGGGAAAGCCCAGACTGATTTTTACAGCATACTCAGGTGTCTTCTTGCACAGAGCAGCAGAGCATTATGGCACTCCTAGGGCTGGGGTCAGCACGAATGAGGCTCAGCCGTAGAGAGCAAAAAGGTTAATCAGGTCACAAGAGCTTCTAGGTGACGATGTCCTGCTCTTAGGTTCATTGATCAACCAGTGAGAGTATTTTTTTTTCACGATGATGCAATGTTTTTAAATTAATGCCTTTGGTAGAACTTAGGTGGGTGGGGATTATGAAAACCAGTTTGAACCGGTCTCTGGCCTTTGTGAATGCTCCGACTCTCATACTAATGATGATTGAATTAATCTCTTAACAAACACGTTTGTTTTTCTAATTCGCCTCCACACACATAATTACTATAGCTCCAAACCTAACACCCAAATATTACAGCAGAGATGGCACTTAGTCTTCCCTGATCTCCGGAAATCTCTGAACTACTGGGATCCTTCCTGAAGTAATTTCTGAAGCACAATGAATAGGGTCTCCTCCCCAGAAACAGAATCCTGCAAGCCAAGACTGTGTCTAAGAGGATTCACTGTCTACAAAGGAGGAAAATTTTTACTAGCATGTTCTAAACGTATTTCTGTTCACAATTTAGTGTAAAATTATTTTTACTACTGCTCTATAGGCATTCAGTGGCCAGTCAAAGCTAAGAAGTCCTTAAATCCTTTTAGCTGGAGGTCCCTATTTATATTCGACGGTAGTAGGGTTATATTCAAGTTATCATTTCTGTGTTTTACTACTTACAACCTACTTCACAAATGCTCAACTTTTTTCCACACCTGAGAAAGTTTCCTAGATTGCACAAGTACCCAGATTCTTCCTGTAGCCCTTAATGTTCTACTTAAAATCCTTTCTCAGGGAAACTTCTCGGAAGTTGTCAGAGAGAGAAATTTCCATGTAAGAAAGCAGAGTTAGAGAAACTTTAATATTTTCATAGATATTTGATTTTGTCAATGTTTTGAAAGAGAAATGATGAAAATGTTCCATGCTAATTATTTTATAAGATCATATGAAGTGATCAATTTCCTACTATTTAACAATAAAATGGAAAACAAAATTCAAAACAATTTTTAGGAAATTTGCTGAGAAATTAAATTTTTGTCACAACTTGTAGAAAATTCAATGTATTGAAATTTCTCTTGGGAGAGAAAGGTAATTTATTTTATGTGAAGATAATACAAATAAGGGAATACAGACCTTATTTAAAGGCAATTATAGAAAATCTGACTGGAAAGAAAACGATTGTTTACAAGAAGGTTTCGATCGTGCACTCAATTCTTCAAGTCAGGATGGAAAATCCTCTACATCAGTTGTAGAGGACCTGAGGAATCAGGATATCATTATTTTGCCACTCATAGTTTTATTCTTATTTGCCTTTTATTGTGAACTAAAACCAGATTTATCATATACTCTAAGGTAATAGATGTCAAGGAGAAACAGTTTAGAATTGGTATACTAAGAGCAAATTCACATTAAAAAGTAAATTTTGTTCATGTTTGCTATGAATCTGGTGGGAAAAACTGACAACCAATGAGATATTCTAATTTAAAAAAATATGCATACATTTGATGGAGAAATAAAAGAACAAAACACAGAAACATTAAGTAAGAGATATAATGGATCTGGTTAGAATCCTTGTGAAGGTTCACTGGTAAATAGCAAGGCATTCATGTGATTGTAAGAAGTATAATTAATGGTTGTAAGAAGATGAAAACTGCAAATACGAAGACAAATGTAAATTCACCTAGTTCAGTCATTCAAAGAGATAAAAAGACCCTTTTAAACTCTCAAAAAAACCCCCACACTTCTTTTTTAATATAATGAATGCTCCTAAACTACAGAGCCATATAAGTTGTCTTAGATTTTTAGTAATTTCCTACTTAACCATTGAGCTGATAGAAGTATTGTTATTAACTGAGAAAATAAAAATGCCCTAAAAGGTCTTGGACACCCTCGGGCACAGCAAAAGGAAAAAAACCACTTAGGCTTTGGCTGTAAATAGAGCCTAGAGATACAGAGTAGAATACGTATCTAGTGCATATATACACATAAGTCATCCTATAAGCCACATAAAATGGGCACCCTCAGCTCAGACTAAAGATTCATGTAGTTCAGTATCCAGCATACCCTGTGGGTGTATCATGGAACAGGGGCACACTGAGGTTTCCTTTCTCTCTCTCCCTTTCTTTGTATCTCCCACTGTTTGGTTTCCTTTTTTCCTTGTCACTGAGCACAGGAAAGACATATTCAGTGGCCTATCCAGCATCACTGCGAAATCTCTGTTCTGACTGGCAATGACTAACCTGAGACCCTCATTCCAAGTATAAACCAAGGGCTTTTTTCCTTGTGTTCTTTGCCTTGTATTTAGTGACAGTGAATCTCCTCTGATCAGCCAGCCACTGTGTACTGTGAGATCCTCCCCAATGAACAAGGTGAAACCATCAGCAAAATGTGTCATGTCACAATTTATCCACATCATCTCTGCCTTCTCTGAGCAATGCACACCTGAACTCATTGCTTATAAAGGATATTCCCTCCCTACTAATGTACGATTGCTTTTGGGTCCTGTCCTGAGGAACCTTATAAGTTTTCAGAAGTATGTGACATATACCAACCAAACCATTATAAAATGTGGACATAACAAGTTTTTCAAACAATTCTTTGGCAAAAGACAATAAAATGTTTCTATAAATACAGTAGCAGTAAGCAGCTAAAGAGAATCTCTGTTCTTTATTGAATGCAAGAGAGAAGGTTGTGACAATGGATGAAGAAAAGGCTGAGCTTCTCAGTGACTTCTTTGTCTCAGTTGTTAATAGTCAGGCCAGTTGTTTGCAGGGTACCCAGACCCCTGAGCTGCAAGTCAGGCACAGGGGGAAGAGTGAAGCCCCCATAATCCAAGGGAAAATGGCCAGCAAGCTCTTGCATCACTTAGATGTACACAAGGGTACTGAGGAAGCTGGTGGAAGAGCTCACCAACTTGCTTTCAATCATTTATCAGCTGTTCTGGCTCTCAAGGGAGGTCCCAGACAAATGGAGGTTGGAAAATGTGCTGCCCATCTACAGAAAGGGCCAGAAGGAAAATCTGAGGCTTTACAGGACAGTCAGCCTGACCTCATTGCCAGGTAAGGTTATGGAGCAGATTCTCCTGCTGTGTGCCACGGCATGGAGAGGAAAACTGGGTGATCAGGCCTAGCCAGCAGAGGTTTATGAAAGGCAGGTCCTGCTTGACCTCCTTCTCTGACAAGGTGACCAGCTGAGTGAATGAGGAATGGCTGTGGATGTTGTGTACCTGGACTTTAGTAAAGCCTTTAGTAAAGCCTTTGAAACTGTCTCCCAAAGCATCAAATCAAAACAACCATCTGCAAAGCTACAGGCTGGGGGCAGAGTGCCTGGAAAGCTGCCCTGCAGAAAAGGACCTGGGGGTGCCATTTGACAGCAGCTGAACATGAGCCAGCTGTGCCCAGGTGGCCAAGAAGGCCAATGGCATCCTGGCCTGTGTCAGCTATAGTGTGGCCAGCAGGACCAGGGCAGGGATTGTCCCCCTGTACTTGGCACTGGTGAGGCCACACCTCAAATCCTGTGTTCAGTTCTGGGCCCCTCATGACAAGAAAGTCACTGAGGGGCTGGAGTGTGTCCAGAGAAGGGCAACAGAGCTGGGGAAGGGTCTGGAGGGAAGTGGCTGAGGGGGCTGGGGGTGTTTAGCCTAGAGAAAAGAAGGCTGAGGGGGCACCTTATCACCTCTAGAACTCTCTAAAAGGAGGAAGGGAGGTGTAGCGAGGTGGGGGTCAGTTTCTTATCCCAAGTTACAAGTGATAGGACAAGAGGAAATGGCTACAAGTTACTCTGGTGGGAGGATTTAAATTGACTATTAGGAAAAATTCTTCATGGAAAGGGTTGTCGAACATGGGAACAGGCTACCAGGAAAGTGATTGAGTCACAGCCCCTGGTCGTGTTTTGAAGATGCATGGATGTGTCACTTAGTGACAGGGTAAAACTTGATGGTTCTGGATTAAGGGTTAGAGTTGATCTTAAGGGTCTTTTCCAACCTAAAAGATTCTATGTTTCTATGACAGTCATGTTTATTGTTCAATATTTTGTCATACTTATTTGTAGAACTACATATTCATCAGTTTCAAAAAAACTGAAGTTGAACTAACTGTTCTGCATTTCAGATGTTCACCTGCATATTTTTGAAAAAATTGAACATCACGTTTGTCACTTCCTATTACTGTGGTATGGAGACAATTCAACTGTTGCATCAGTGTGGAAAGCTTAACATTTTTCTTCTTGTGACAGCTAAGTGCTCTTGCATGCATACTAAACAATCACGGTAATTTGTTGTTACTTGCTTTTTGACTACATTTTTTCCCCCTGAATACTCTTCTATTGTTAGTTCAACCTAGAATAGTGATTTAAGCTCAACCACTGCAAAGGAAGCACATGTGCAATGGGTTGAGCTTTTATACGTTGTCAATGCCCCCCTTGAACACTTTCACACTTTGAACATCTACTGGCCCCTCAGGCTCTTTGAAATATATTATTTTGTGGCGTGACTTTTGCAAGTTTCTTTCCTTCAAAGTTGTCCTTTTCCTTTCTAATGACAGTTTTAGATTTAATGTTCTGGGACTTATTCTGGGACTGGTTCTTTTTGGCATATCTGATAATGACTTCTGAAATTTTTCTTTTTAATTCTAGTTTAGTTTTCTATGTGAATATGGTTTTTTTTTTCCCTTTTCAAGTTAGGGTTTCTTGGATTTACTTCCAAATGCATTTACTTCCAATTGCATATTTACAGGAAAGCAAGCTGCAAGATCTGGTTATGACAGAAAATTATCTGTGACCTAGGAAAATCTACAGTCCCTTTAGATTGATGAGGATCACAAATATCTGTAAGAAACTGTAGAAAAGAACCCTGTCTAGGTTTGCTGTGGATCCAGTGATGTATGCAAATTTAGTACACCTAATTTTCAGTTTGGGAAACACTAAATTTATTACTGCTTTATTTTAATGCCATAGAGATGAGTTTTTCTTCACTGTGATTTTAATTTGGAAGTGTGTTCCTCCACAGAAAGCTGACAGCTTCTAAGCACTTTTCTTGTTTCTCTGTCATAATCTATTAAAACCCAAAAAGGTATGATACAGATGGCCTGTATTTTGTTTATGGAATAACAGGAACTACAACTCAAAACACAGGTCAAGACTGATAACATGGCTATTAGAGGGAGTCAAGAGAGAGCTTTTTAGAAGAGAGATGAGAAGAAGCTACACACCTGATAGAGTAGAAGTAGCACATTTTCTAAAGGCTTTGAAATAAAAATCTTTGCATGAAATGAATGTCCAGCCTTCCTAAAAGGTTCTCTGCCTAACAGAGACAACCTACTGTTTATTGCTCTGGCTAAAGGCAGAGGGCTTTCTGAAACCCATTACTGGCATTAATGTGCCGATCTAATGTATATGAGCAGTAAATTAATAATTATTTGTTGACAGTCGTCAAAAAATAGCTGTTTGAACCATACTTATGTCTTAACTCTGAATTATAGAAGTAAAATAGCAAAATTAGAAACTTTTTAAAGTTGTGTTTATTCATTGTTGTTGTTCTACCATAGTACATTTCTCTGCATATTTCGAGGCTGTACAAAGACTGGTATAAGTGCTTAATACCTATTAACAGACTAACCCACTTTACTCAATAATTTACCCCTCCTGCAACCAGAGATCAGACATATACCAGGAACATGAGCAATGAAATAAAATGATGATAGATGTAAAAACCAGAAGAAAAAAAATAGATAGGAAAGTGAACTAGGAAATAAAATAAGCATGTTCATTATGAATGTGACTGATTATTGTGTCTCTTATTAGTGAAAACAGCTCTTTATAATATTGTGGCTATACTAACCATGAAGCAGATGAAAAAAGGAGTACCAATGTTGTATTACTGGACAGTCTGGGCACAGAAGGGGTTATATGAAGAGACATGGCAAGTGCCACTGATGGGATATGGGTGTTATTGGTAGGGTGCTTGATCCTACAAACAATACTGGAATGGTGCTTACTAACATGGATAATCTCCCAGGTGCAGAGAATAATGGTACAGGTACTGGCACCAGGGGGAGATGGCTTGTGCTTCCTGCTGCCTAGGAACTTCTAGAAGCTACTTTAGGTGCAGGCATAAGCTAGAAGAAGTCTTCTGGCTGCTCTGAGCTGTATTGATTCACAATGTTTGGCTCCAGGGTACCAAATTGCAGAGATCAGATCTACCTCTTCTTTTCTTAAAGCAAATTCTTAGAACCTCTATAGTTTGCCCTGGAATGAGTCTAGACTGTAGATTTCACAGAAACAGTAGGCAGGGCAGTATATATCTGCAGGGGAAAAACACACCTTCTTTGAGACCCCTTTACAGCGGTCAAGCTGGGACAACAGCTGACAGGCAAGGGTGTAATAGACTCACTGGACAACAATGGTACTATGCAAAGTAATAAGCATTATGCATGTTCAGGTCTATGCTAGTTATGAACTTCATGTTGGTAGGAGAATGAACACAAATAGTAAAGTGACATAATTTGTACCTATTTGTCAGTCAACATGAAAAAAACAGGAGTGAAGGCAGCCATGAGGGAAGAAGCAGACATACACAACTCTCTCCACCCACATGCTCCTCATCTTCCCTGCTAGAAGATGTATCTATGCTGTCAGTATCACACAGGTCTATTTTGTCCCAGAGCTAAATGACAGTTCTGCATGAATGCAACCTTCTTAAAAAAAAAAAAAAAAAAAAGAAGTAAGGACCAAACAAACATGCAACTATGACAACTTAAATTGATGAAGAATCTCATCTACCAAAAAACAGTGAATAACATCAGTTAAGAGGTGGAGAGCCCCTCTGTAGCCATGCCATACTCATCAGGTCTAATACTTGATTTAAGTGTGGTCATCACCACATACCTAACTCGTACATGAACCTAATCTTTTTTCAGAGGGTTCACAATTTTTCCCATGAAGAGTATAGTCTTGTCCATAATTATGACCATTAGGAAGGGCCTGTCGAATCTAACCGTAAGTGGAACAGACATAGGCACTATTTCCATGCCTGTTGCAGCTGCTGCTTCGGTGCCAGTCTCATCCACCTTTACCACAGCCTTATGAATAGCCTGTGAAGAAATAGACATTTTACAAGTCAAGGGAGTACAAAACTAGTCACCTAAATAAGAATGAGGAGTTAAAAATGCCTGAAGAAGTTACTGGTAAGAAACAAGCATCAGATGGACAGGTGTGAGTCCACTGCTCAAAGACAGCAAAGTTAGGGGAAAAAAAAAAAACAGCAAGCTACATGCAGCACAGCTTTCTAGCCCCAGAGAGGGAAAGTTACTCTCTAGTGGAGGGGCATGTCCCTGCTAGTGAAAACATTTGCTTTGTTTTTTTCTTATTCCTTGCATCTACTCATGAAGATCTGTACTGCTAGACTGAGATTGTTAAGAGAGTAAGATAATATTTAACAGTGTATCAGTAGTTCATAGATGTAGAAATAACATGCAGATTAGCACAGTGAATAGGAATTTGAAATTATGTTTCCTATATTTCTTCATGTTTCGGGAAAAATGAGGGCAAAGTTGAAGAGCCAGAAATGGAGGGTTAACGCAGAGAAACACAAAAGTTTTACCTTTCAATATCTAGACACTGACAGATCCCGATTCACTAATGTCCACTTGAGGTCATGAGGGCAGTTGTTTTCTTCATTAGACAAATAAGTTTGCACTGAACGTCAGCTTTAAACTCTAGGTTTATTGAAGCATGACCTATCTGTAGCTTTTGCCTGGGCCTGGGAGTCATTGTTCATATGCTTGAAGCCAAATGTTTGCAATACCTGCATTTTCCTTTTCCCCAAACAGTTTAAAAGCAAGCAGTGTTTTTCCTCTCCCCTCACCTTCATAAAATACAAGCAGTGATACATCCTACAGCTCCCTACTTGCCCACAAGAGGCTAAAGAAGTTAGACACAAACAGAAGCAGCCATGCAGTGACTGTAACGACTTCCTGCAGGAGGGTACCAAGGTGTAGATAGAGGATGATTTGGTCATATCTATTTTATAAGGTTGCCCTATGCAGGTCAAAGTAACCTAGATTAAAAAATTACAGACTTGTAACTTACTTCAAACCCAGTTGCACATACAGTGCAAGAAACATGGGCAAAATACTCTGTATGCAAACAGCTGTCTTTTCATGTGAGGAAAAGTCCCTTTACATGAGTTTTGCACCATGAATAATTTTACAGAAAGTGATGCAAGTATCAGTAACCATGGGCCCATAAAACCAAAAGTAGTATGACTTACCTGGGAAATTCTGTGCTGGGGCTGCCCAGTGATCCCAGAGAGGTCAGCTTTATCAGTGAATAGATCCATAATGCCCATTTTATATAAGGTATCTTTTAGGTCATATGTCCCATAAAGCGTGAATTTCGGAAGATACAAATTTACTGAGCTGCCAGAAAAAAATGCAAGAATATGGTGAAACATTTGATCAGTTATCACAGAATAACATACACTCACAAGAGACAAACTGATTTTGCTTTCTCGCTAAAGACATTTTGCCTGCAAGCTCTCTCTTTCCTACATAGGAGATGTACATTTTTAGAAGTTAGTGATCTTTTGTGCAATCTGCTGGAAGCACCTTTGTCATGAGCCATTACTGAGGATTCTGAGGATTCACCTTGTGAAAAAGGGATTCCTTTAGGTGTCTCAAGCTAAAATCCAACACATTCAAGTTCCCTGGTTACTTTTGAGGGAAAAAATGACGTTGTGTATTTATGATATAAAACAGGACAGAGAATACAAAACCTTATCCACTGAAGAAGCAGGACAATTGTAAGTAGTGATAGAAGGCATGGCAAAATGAAAGACAAAAGCACATTTACAGAAAGTAATTAGTCAACAGATAATTATTTTTCTGTGTCAAGCCCAGTGTCTTACTCAATTTTAAGTGACTAGATTGCTGCTTTCTGTAAATTAACCAAAGCTCTATGCTTCTGACTCATTTCTTCCTTGTTTTTCCCATAAGTATCTAGCAATTACTTTTCAACGGTTAAGCCCAATATTTACAGCTAGAAGCAGCATAATGAGACACAGGTTAGTGATAGTGCTGGCATTAGGTACTATTTTCTGATGACAAACCAGGGGAACTCTCCAGAGCTCTAGGTCAGGGAGATGTGGAGCACTTAATGAAGCTAGACAAAGAGAAAGTTATCCAGTGGACATGTGGGAAGGAAAAGGCCCATAGCTCCAGCATTGCACAGCATCTAATGCCAACTCTGGCTGTATCCAGAAACAAGGTTGCTGATCTCTTATTTCTCCCTGGTTTCAGTCTGTGTTGATGGCTGTCCCGAATGAGGATGCAGCTATCACTGAATCATCTGCCTTCCTGTTACCTAAGGACACTCTTTCACAATCTCCCACTTGCTTCCAATGTAGAGGAAAGGGAAAGCCATGGATAGACAGTAGCAATGCAACCAGCTAAGGGAAGGAAGCAGCGGGATACACTTTTCAGAAGTGAAAGTGATATTTTCTCTACAGTTCATAGATTTAAAAGATCTCAGCTGTCTGTACTGGTGACACTTCAGCACTATCCTCTTTGTCAGCCAACAGTAATGAAAGACCTCCTTCACAATACTTCTGCCACTAATACCAACATCAGTTTGCAGGCAGAGAAGAAGAGATAAACAGCCCTTAAATTATTCCATATAATACTTATTAAGACCTCTCAGAGACTCCAAATAATAGCAGATGTAATCAATCACTTTAAAAACTAGAGGGGAAAGGAGGACTTTGTTATTATTTTGTAGGAGAGAATGATTATAACGAAAAATGGGGAGCAGCATGAAACAAACTTGTCTTTGAGAGTGATGCTTTTTCATATTGTAAGATGGAAAGAGAAAATACAAATCCCTGCAATTGCCTTTAGCATCCATCTTGATGATTGTAAAAGCAGTTGTTTCTTTGGCAAAAATTATACATCAGTGTATTTATTCACCATCTTATTTGTCCTATAGTCAAAAACCACTTACTCCCAGAAGTTTCAAAACTGTAAAGGTGCACAGAGAATGACACAGTTTTTCCTGGGGGTTTTTTGTTGGTTTTTTTTTCCCTCCATATGAAAAAGAAGTTAATAATATTTTTGATAATATTTAACAGTGGGGCAGAGTTAAGAGCATGAAACCAGTTTGGGGTTCCCGCATTCAGATGTAATTTTTGTCTTGAGAAGGGACCATCTAAAACACAATTTTCAAATGTGTATGTGTGAATGTCACTAATGTGACACATCAAATTCATGAATGAATTCAAGGGTTTGATTCTGTAAATGTGTTGTACCTATGCTGGTACACGTATTTTGTGAAAGGCTATTGCCATACATGACACTAAATTTAAGGACTCTAGAATTTTCAAAGCGTATTAGTTTTCTGCCTTCTAGTCTCAAAGCTACCTTGAGTGCAGCTTACTCCAATTTTGCCTAAGTCCTCAGAGAGCCTGCATAAGTGACTCTGCTCTATACCCTTATCATTGATCTTTGCCTCCACAAGTGCAGAATGGAAGCTGTTATTTCAGCATTAACTGTACTGTTAATTTTAATGGGCAGAAATTAAGAGACAAGAAAAAAGGCTGAAGGGGTAGGAATTTACTTGCAAATAGGAGAAGGCAGAAGACATCTCCTCAAAAAAGTGAGAAAAGGTCTAAGTTAAAAAACTTGGGCATATTGAGAGTTGAAGATGGGAAACAAAATGCAGAAATAGCTGAAGTCCTAATCTGTGAAGGCTTCAGTGCGTGCAGTAGTGAATGTTAAAACACACTAAAGAGCCAGATTCAGCTTTGGTCATGGGATTTCTTCTGTAGATTAAAGCAGAACTGAAAATGGCATACTGACCCTGAGTCATACCCCAGAACCTTTGTTTCCTTGTCTACCATCTGAACCAAGAACCGCAGAATTTTACCTTTTTGTGACTAATGTCCTCCACCTTGACATACGTTCACAAGACAATCTTTTCTCCAGCTTCCTCATTCTTCCTCTATCTGGCAGAATAAAAAATGCTGAAGCACCTCCTTTGTAATCCATTTGCACCACAGTGGAAGACAGCTGCTCATCATAGCCATGCTTGAACAGGCCCATTCCAAACATCATTGGGACTTCAACAGCCTTGTTCCCATCCACAAAAAATTTACTCCTTTTAGTGTATTTTGGATCAAAAGGTTTTTCCCATTCAGCTTGAAATATAAGAGACAGAGTTACAGGATATTTTGAGGACACGAAACCATAAGACATATTAACATAGGACACATTCTTAGATGACAGAAACTGGTACGGTTGGATCAGCTTCAAAGACAAACCAATTTGCAATGATCACTTGATCTTACTAAATACTTAGAATAATTCAATGGCAGCACACAGTAGGTAGAATATGATGTAAAATCACTCCCTGTGATCTTACAGCAGGCTGCAAAATCCTTCATTTAGGTGAGTTATCAAAGGTTCTACCTTGCACTTTTCCTCCATGATAACATTTATGAGGAGCCTGTAAAGCCCTCATATAATGCAGCCTTTCTCTAAGCTCAAAAGAAGATTTTCATGTTTTCTTAGGAGCCAAAGACCAAAATAGGCTTGTAAAAGTTGACACGAGGGATGAATTCTCCAGAGAAATTAAGGGATTTGAGTTACTTGCAGAAAGGTGTTGATACCTCACATTAGCTGATGATGTATAGAGTCATAAAGAACTTAATTTTACCAGACTACTGAGTTAATAAAACAAAACAAAACAGCAACAGCAGAAACATTTTCCACTGTCATCTTCACCACATTAAATTTTCAAAGGCTCCTCACTTAGTTATGGTCAAACGAACTGTCTACACTGAAACTCTGAAAGGTTCTTATCCTTAGTGGAGAGGAATTTCTAAGCCAAATTTCAGATATCCACATCATATATTTCAGAGGCTGACCAAATTTTTTAAAAGGGGGAAAATTGTGGAGTTTTGGAAGGGTTTCTTTGTTGGTTTTATTTTAATTTTTAAGAAATCTTATTCTGTAGTAAATTTTGCCTTCTAGAGCAAAATGAACATTTTATCAAATGTAGTGGGCAAAAGTCGAGCATTGATGCTAAGTAAGATAAGTGGCGTCAAGAAAACTGTGTAACAAGATGCAACTCCTTTTGACTTCTGATTTCTATTTAAACATTGATTACTAGGCAGCTTGTTACAAATTAAATACTTATCATCTGCTGTTTCCACCATCTGACATAGCCTGCACTACTAAGTAGCTTTTGGAAAAGTGAAATAAGACTTTAGAGCTTGTCTTGGTCTCTGGAAGCATAGATTGACTGCTGCAATATTCTGATCAGGGAAAAGTTGCTACTTTTATATACTTCATATACTTTTATATGCTTCATTAGTAGTGACTTCTATCATCAGATATAAAACACATAGGACTTTAACACTTTTACGCTTAAGGGAAAAAAAAAAGCTGAATGAATCCCAATAACATAAATGACACCAGTCCTGAAAAACTTAAACAACATTTATCTAGTGCTCAACTCAGAGAAAACTGATTTCAAAAAGAACTTTGATTGAAAACTGGGTGGGATGTTAGCACCACTACTCTGGGCTTCAGGAGAGCAAATTTTGGCCTCTTCAGAGATCTCCTTGGGATAAAGCCATGGAGGGAAGAGGGCTCCAGGAAAGCTGGTTTGTCATAACCATCCCATGCAGCACTATGGGCTGGGGGCAGAGTGCCTGGAAAGCTGTCCAGCAGAAAAGGACCTGGGGGTGCCATTTGACAGCAGCTGAACATGAGCCAGCTGTGCCCAGGTGGCCAAGAAGGCCAATGGCATCCTGGCCTGTGTCAGCTATAGTGTGGCCAGCAGGACCAGGGCAGGGATTGTCCCCCTGTACTTGGCACTGGTGAGGCCACACCTCAAATCCTGTGTTCAGTTCTGGGCCCCTCATGACAAGAAAGGCACTGAGGGGCTGGAGTGTGTCCAGAGAAGGGCAACAGAGCTGGGGAAGGGTCTAGAGAGTCTCTCATATGGGGAGCAGCTGAGGGAGCTGGGGTTTTTTAGGCTGGAGAAAAGGAGGCTGAGGGGGGAAACCTCACTGCTCTTTACAATTGCCTGAGAGGGGTTTTTAGCCAGGTCTGGGTCAGCCTCTTCTCCCGGGCAACAAGTGACAGGACAAAAGGAAATGGCCTCAGACTGTTCCAGGGGAGGTTCAGGTTGGACACCAGGAAGAATTTCTTCACTGAAAAGGTTGTCAAACATTTTAACAGGCTGCCCAGGGTTGTGGTAGATTCATGATCGCTGGAAATTTTCAAGAAATTACTGGACTAGGCACTTAGCGCTATAGTTTCTCTGACATGGTGGTGTTCAGTCAAAGGTTGGACTCAAAGATATTGGAGGTCTTTTCCAATCTTCTATGATTCTATTAATATTCAATGATGACCTCCACCAAGCCCAGGAGTGATCCATCCTAAAAAAGAAGTCAGGTAAAAATGACAGGAGGCCTGTGTGGATGAGCAAAAAGTTCTTTGATGTACTCAAACACAGACAGGTAGCCTACAGAGGGTGGAAGCAAGGACAGGTAACCTGGGAGGTATAAAAAGAGATTTTCTGAGCCTCCAGGGACTAGGTTAGGAAAATTAAGGGCATGATAGAATTAAATCTGGCCAGGGACATTGCAGGCAACAAGAAAAGTTTCTATAGGTATGACAATGATAAAAGGAAGACTAGGGAAAGCATGAACCCCCTCCAGAAGGAAATGGGATACCTGGTTGCCCAGAACGTGGAGAAGGCTGAGATACTCAATGACATTTTTTGCCTCAGTCTTTACTGGTAAGTGTAGGGACTGGGAGAATGAAAAACTGTCCACTGTAGAAGAAGATCAGGTTCAAGACCACAGAAAGAACCTGAAGATGAACATGTTCAGGGACCTGATGAAATGCATCTGCAAATCCTGAGGGAAATAGATGAAACAGCTAAGCCACTATCCATCATATTTGAGAAGTTATAGCAGTCCAGTGAAATTCTCACTGACTGGATAAGAGAAATGAGACCTCCTATTTTTAAAAAGTGAAGAAAAATACCTAGGAAACTACCAGGCTTTCTGACCTCTTTGAGTGGCAACCTCATGGGGCAAATCCTCCTGGAAACTATGCTAAGACACATGGAAAATTAGGAAGTGATTGGTGACAGACAGCATGACTTCCCTAAGGGTAAACTATGCTAAAGGAAGAAAAATTGATGTCTTCTACCTGAAGTTGCACAAAGCATTTTACACTGTCCCACATGACATCCTTGACTCTAAACTGAAGAAATGGGTGTGACAGATGGTCCACTCAGTGGATAAGGAATTGTCCGGATGGTTGCATTTGAAGGGTTGCAGTCAATGGCTTGTTTTCCAAGAGGAGCTCAGAGATGACCAGTGCTCGTTGGGGGTTGGCGTTAGGACCAGTGCTGTTCAGTACCTTTGCTGGTGACACGAACAGTGGAATTGAGTGCAACCCCAGCAAGCTTGCCAGTGACACCAAGACGGTGTCATTTTGTTGACATGCTGTAAGGAAAAGATGCCCTCCAGAGGGAAGGGATGCCATCCACAGAGAGTGAGACAGGCTTGAGAGGTGGCCCCATTAGGGCATCGTGAAGTTCAACAGGGCCGAGTGCAAGGTCCTGCATGTGGACTGGGGCAATCACAAATCACAAATAAAAGATGGGAAAATAATGGATTGAGTTGAAAGCAGATCTGAGGAGGACTTGGTGCTCTTGGTTGATGAGGATCTCAACATGGCCCAGCAATGTGTGCTTGCAGCCCAGAAAGCCAAACACATCCTGAGCTGCATCAAAAAGTGTGGCCAGACGGTCAAGGGAGAGGATTCTCCACCTCTGCTTTGCTCTGGTGAGATCCCACCTGGAGTACTGCATTCAGCTCTGGGGTGTTCGATAAAAGAAGGATGTGGACTTGTTGGAGTAACTCCAGATGAAGGCCATCAAAATGATCAGAGGGCTGGAGCACCTCTCTTATGAAGACAGGCTGAGAGAGTTGGGGTTGTTCAGCCTGGGAAGAGAGGGCTCCAGGGAGATCTTAGAGCCCCTTCCAGTACCTAAGGGGAGGCCTATAGATGGGGAAAGACTTTTTATGTAGGCAGATAGTGATAGGAAAAAGGGGAATAACTGTAAACTGAAAGCGGGCTTATTTAAATTTAGATTAGATTTAAGGAATAAATCCTTTGCCATGAGGGTAGTCAGGCTGGAACAGAGAAATTGTAGATGCCCCATCCATGGCAGAGATCAAGACCAGGTTAGACAACTCTTTGAGCACTCTGGTGTAGTGGAAGGTGTCCCTGACCATGGCAGGGGGTTTGGAACTAGATGATGATTAAAGTTCCAAATCATGACTATCAGTTAACACACGGATTAGACAGAGATCATATTCACTAATACTTTCCTCCTATTTCAAAGGGACTCTTATTCCTGTTCTCACCTCAATCTTACGCGGCTACCTTCTAGGCCCCTTCCTTCAAGTGTTTCACAGTACTCAATTGGCAAAATGAAATTGGAAGTATTCTTTATTGCTACCAGCTTGACTAAGGCATGAAAAGGGACTGGTGTAATATAGTGGAATAACATGTCCAGTAGCACAGAGTCAGGAAAATATTGCCAGACTTTTGTCCTTGGAGAAGGACTTCTGAACCATACTACACCACAAAAAAAAATTCACCAGTACTGTGCAAGGAAGTTTGTAATGCACAAAAAGAGGACAAGCACCTAAAAGTATAGACTGGTTATACAGCTAACTGAGGTTTAGAAATCCTCTCCAGATCAAAATCAGCTCTAGATCGTTAACCTACTCTTGATTTCAAGATTAAAATTGTTATTACATTATTGCTATTAATGCTATCCTTTAACTGAAACTCCACCACCTTTGGAGGTGCTAGGAAATCTTTGCAGTAGTAAACTGAACATCTAATGAAAAACCCCCAACAACCCTTATTGTTAGAACATGTAAAAGTAACCTGTAATACAAAGTTCTCTTTAATACGAGGTTTCTCGGGTGTTTGTCCCCATTGTGCTACTAAATCTATTGTTCATTCTTCAAACACATTTCAGTAAAAGAAAAATTAGCAGGTTTTTTTCCTGTTCTGAAAGATGAACCTAATGCTTAATAAAAGCCTAAATGAAAACATTATTTGATACAAACAAGTGTGTTTTCAAGAGAACTAGGAAACATCAGTCATCTGTATTTCAATTAGCTCCATTTAGTTGTGGCCAAATCTTCAGGCATTAATACAAGGAGCAGAGACACAGATGGAAAGCAAAACAAAACAGAAATAAAGTTCTTAATTATTTTCAGGAGAAGTCTCATATGGGAAAGTATGAGCATCCAGGTTAACAGTTCTAAAAGGATAACTTTTCTTTAAAAAAAATTATCTAATATGCCATCTCCCTTTCAATGAAAAGCTTGATGATATTTTTATCAGATAAATTACAGAATATTATTTTTCTGACTACAAATACTTTGCTTTCAGCATGTAATCAGTAAGAAAGAGAAAGTTTGAAATAAGATGCAATATCTGATAATAGACCACTGATTGAGCCTTACAGCCTTGATCCTCTTCTTCTCATTAGATCAGAAGTCTGAAAAGCTCTGGGAAGATCTGTAGACTGTATCTAAGCAGACTGCACAAGTTAATTAAGAAAAACAAGCTTATTGTCAATAGGCTTGTATTTGATACTGGTGGGTCCATCTCTTCACTGGAAAATATTAGAATCTGCAAATCAAAAAAAAAAGGTTGAAACCTATGCCTCTAGACACACCAGGACTACAGACATGCTATCGGCAAAGGCATAGTTAGTAAAAAAAATAAGGAGGACATGAGTGTGAAACTAAAGGTATTGTTGCATATTTAGTTTTGAATACATAAATATACACAGTAACAGCAAAGTTGTTGACCTAACATATTTTCTATTGGATAAGATGCTAAGTCTTCATTTTATAGCATTCTTTGCATTTAACTCTGAACTTGTTGAAAGAAAACCGGCTGGATTGAAATTCACAGAAATGGATTTCAGCCAAGCATTTATGAAAGTGCTTGAATCCTGCTGGATTGTGTAGTATTAGATGCTTTACTACCTAGAGATACCTTCCTCAACATATATTTCACTTAATCTTCAGAAGGCAAGAAGGTTATATATTAAAAGATATGGGGAAATTTACCATGCATTTTGATAGAAGTTACCAGTGTCAAGTAGAACATAATTTCCAATAGCTTTGTTTCTTACTAAATATAAGTGAGGACCAAAAGGAAAACAAGATACGAGTACATCTGCAAAGCCATATTCTAAAAGAAGGTGATGTCCAAGACTGACCTGAGGAAATAATTTATGAAGTAGAAGAACATGATATGTATATCTTACCATTAAAATAAATATAGCTAATAAGGAGAATTTCAGTAAGTGGATCAAGGTTATTTACGAGGTCCTTGATTTTCCCATTGGTTCTTCTTGCTACATATTCATTGATCTTTAGCTGGGCTTGATCAGCATTCTTGAAGTTCATAGGATAAGCTTCTCCTTCATAGAAGTTTCTGAGATTACTTAAAAATTTTTCTTGTGGCTTCAGTCGATCGAGCACAAACAGAACATTCCCCATATTCAACTGTAACCCCCCATTCCTTCTGTTTACCATTTGCATGAGTTGATGATAACCTTCATGTATGTCATTTTCAGAAATCTCACGAGGGCTAAAGCTAAGGACCCTGAGAATCTGTGTCAGGGTGTCTGATCTGGCACCCAGAGTCAGCATTGCAAAGGCAGTAGAGATGCTCAAAGGAGAGAAGAAAACATTCCCATTGTTTTCACGAGAAGAAATCTCTTTGAAGAAACAACATGCAAATCGACAAACACTGTTCTGTACAATCTGCAATGGCATGTTTGGGTTTCCTTGTCCTCTTTGATTCTGGTTTCTTACCCCTTGTTGATAAGGCTCATAGCAATAACTGTTGGAATAGATTCCAACAAGTAAAACAGACAGGAAAAGCAACATCTTCATATTTCTGTGATTCTGTAATAAAAGAAAAATTACATTTTGCTTACAAATCTTTTTACCTTGTGTTTAGCAATACATCAATCCATTCACTATACAGAGTTAGCTTAGCACTAGTGACTGTGAGGTGTTTGAATTGAGGGAAACGAGCTTTCAATTTCAAGGAAGCAGACTCTGGAAAATTACTCAACCTACTGAAGAGGTTATGAAATAATAAAAATTAAAGTCAAAGAGGGATGAGGTAATTCCAAAGATGCCCTCATTAAAGTTACATTTCAAACTGGTTTTTTTCCAATATTCTGTTTTCAATGTGGCTTTGAGTGATAGAAGAGTCTATAGAGATAGATAGATAGAAAGTACAGGTCTATAGAGCAGAAAGTAAGGGAGCCAGTCAAGGCTAATCAGTTAAATTTGGAAATTTAACTGATGAAAAATCAAAGTGGAAGAAAGGCACAATATTCCTCTTTTGTGAAAATGTCTTGGAATGACTTTTGTCTTAGAGTTTATTCTTTGATAGTTAATATATATAAAACTTTCCTCCTCTAAATTTGTCTCAAACCGAGACAGAAAGTTATAACATTTTTGAATGGCCTGCATGTAAACACATATGCAGGCACCTAAGAATTAGTAAATGCACTTTGTAATGAGGAAGTGATGAACATTTTTGGTGATTTCATAAAACTTGAACAATTAAGTACAACTAAAGGAAAAAACCAACTTCCACAAAAATAACAAAAGAAAGAGATAGGAATTAGGAAGATATCAAGACTCTGGGAATACAGTGTTGCCTATTAAGAAAGGGAAAATGAGTATATACGTAGAGCAGCAAAATGAAATAAGTGTGCTTGCTGCATGCAAAGGCATATCCAGCCCAGTGACCAAAGCAAATCACCTAAAAATAAAATTAAAATAATAATAAAAATAAAAAAAAAAAAGGAACTCTGGAGTAATCCCAGTCTTTATCATCAGAAAGACAGAAAAGGGTGATTTGGCAGAGAAGCCTGCAATGGTTGAAAGTGAAGATGAGTGAGTAAATTCTGGAGGAACAAAGATACTAAAAAATAGAGATAGAACAGAAAAGCCTTTTCCAGGGCAGCATGGAAACCATTCATTTCACATCTATGGCAATACTTTTATCTCTAGAAATTAATACTGTATCACAATTGGTTCAATAACTTCTGTCAATAGAGAGAAGATGTGGAATATCTGGAAATCCAAAACATCCTCCGGTGGTATGTGATCATTTTACCTACAGAACTTTTTATAGAACAAAGCTCTCTCTAGGGGAAATATATCTAAGGTTTTTGACTTGCACTGAGAAATGCAGACTCTGCCTTGTAAAAGCTCTGAATCCTTATCACCTCTCACCATGATCCCACATTTGTGTTCTCCACTTTCCATCATCTTACTTCTCCCAAACCCAATGAACTCAGAATGCTGATCTCTGCTTTAATAATAGATGCTCTAAACATTCCTTAATTCACACACTGAATATCGGTGTCATAGAAATACTG
Organism: Vireo altiloquus; assembly: GCA_013396875.1. Taxonomy (NCBI): domain Eukaryota; kingdom Metazoa; phylum Chordata; class Aves; order Passeriformes; family Vireonidae; genus Vireo; species Vireo altiloquus. The sequence continues at coordinate 673,891 of VZRF01014334.1, read as the reverse complement.
CTATTGCTAGGAAGGGCCTGAACCCCATGACAAACCACTTTCAGACTGCGCTTTTGTATCTAAAACACATTTATATTTAAGCCCTAATTTGTTTGTAACTTGTCCTACTATCAACCTTACTCTAATTTTTTTAGCCACAGTGGTTTTTTTTTCAAACTCTCTAGATGCTTTAGAGAGCAATTCTTAAGTTCCCGCTTCCATTTAATTTCACGCCCAACATTTGTTATTATCATCAATTTACTTAATTTAAAACACTTAGGAACGCAGTTTTCCTAAGGAGAATTATGCAGTATGAATATGGCAATCTCACAAAGGAGTTATTTTTCTATTAAAAAAAAAAATCATCATAATTAAACAGTACAAGAAGCTTTCAACCAAAACTTGAATATGAACAAGGTAATTTCTCAATTGATTATTCAAAAATTTTTGTCCTGAATATAGTTTTTGACAATTTTTCCATGTTAAAAAAGCCCAAAACATTACTTACAGTGAATTCAAAAGGATCCTGTTGTATTCACCAGGTCTGCACAGGTCCTTGCTCAGTTGTTTATGCTGCTGAACACAAAGCAGGGTATCCTCTAGTAAAGGTTAAGATCATCTAAGGGCTGTGACTCACACATAATTTTAGAGATTAGTATGATGTCGAAACTAGTTTTACTGGACACTTAACTTTACTGAATATGTTTCACACGTGACTTCTTATTATTCATGACTATCTGATCACTCTGGTTAGATTCAAACCCATTTTCCTCAAACTGAATCTACCCTTTCTTAATATCAGACATTCATATACATCTCAATTGCCTGAATCTACTATTTTATGGACAAGTCACCAGAAATAGTAACTACAGAGAAATATTTTTAACATAATTTGCATAATTTGCATAATTTCCAATAGCACTGTTGCCACTAAGGAGGACAAGGCTTGATGCACCAAGACAATCTGAATTTTTGTGATCTAGACTGCTTTGTCTACTGCATACCCATGGCTGGGATTGATTGTCTCCAGGTGAAGCCAATGATGATTCCAATAAGTGCAGGGCTAAATACACTGTGCCATAGTAACAAATGCTGTCATATGTGTACCTGGCTATCCACTCCCAGACGGGGAATCTACTGGCAACAAGAGCTGTGCTATTGACTCCTGGGCCACTTGTATGGCCTTGTGCCCAGAGAAGAAGAATGCAGCTGGGATGCCATTGAATGCAGGTGATCCCAATGACAAGCATGGCCTGGGGACAGGGGGTGGAAACCTAGGAATATGGGTGTTAAATAGAGCAAGTCTCTCGATCAGCTTACTATCTTATGATCTGCGATGTGGGGAGCAATCCCCTCTGATCATGTGCCAAGTACAGCTGGGTCAGATCAGCCAGCCTGCTATCGTGTGCTCAGCTTTACTCCTGGGCACAGGATGGCCAAAGCGTGGCAGAAGGGAGCTCTGGGGACCACACAGTTCAAACCCATGCTCAAACCAGGTCATATACACTGAGTTGCTCAGGACGGTGTCCTGCTGGGTTTTGACTCCCTCAATAATGGAGACACCACAAGCTCTCTGAGCAATCTCTCTGTTGCAGTGTTTGACAACACTGACACTGCAACAGGTTTTCCCTATCATTAAATGGAACTTCTTGTATTTTAATTTTTGCTCATTGTCTCTTGTCTTGTCACTAGAGGCCACTGAGCAGAGGCTATCTCTGTCTTTACTCGTCTCATAAAAAATTGGGTGACTATACACATTGTTGAGACCTACATACATCTTTTTTTTTCTCTAGGCTAAATATTTCTAGCTCTCTTAGCCTCTCCTCATATGTCAGATGCTGCAATTCTTCAACGACAATTCTGTCACTTTAATGGAATCATTCTGGTATGTCCATGTCCTCCTTGCACTGTGGAGCACAGCAGTGGTTGCAGCTCTCCAGATGTGTATAGCAGAGATGAGAAGAGAGAAAGGATTACTTGCAGTGCAATGCTCTTCTTAATGCAGATCAGGTACACGGAATTAGAGACTCATAGAATAATGGAATGGTTTGAGTTGGAAGGGACCTCAAAGACCATATCATTCCAACCCCCCCTGCTGTGGGCAAGGACACCTTCCACTAGACCAGGCAGGTCAAAGCCAACCTCACCTTGAACACTTCCAGGGATGGGGCACCCACAGCTCCGGCGGGCAACCTGTTTCAATGTCTGACCACTCTCATAGTAAAGACTTTCTTCCTTATATCTGATCTAAATCTACTCTCTCTCTATTTAAAGCCTTGTCCTATCACTACAGGTCTTTGTGAAAAGTCCCTCTGCAGATCTCCTGTAGGACCCTTTTAGGTATTAGAAGGCCACAATAAGGTCACCATTGAGCCATCTCCAGGTTGAACAACCCCAGCTCTTCCAGCCTGTCTTTGCAGGAGAGATGCCCCAGTCATCTGATGATCTTTGTGGACAGGTTCTCTTCTGGACAGATCCACATCCTTCTTATATTGGGCACCCCAGATCTGGATGCAGCACTCTGGGCAGGATCTCACCAGAGTAGAGCAGAGGGGCAGAATTCCCCCCTTGCCCTGCTGAAGATGCTGCTTTGAATGCAGCCCAGGGCACAGTTGGCTTTCGGGGCTCCTAGTGCACATTGCCAGGTCATGTCCAGCCTCTCATCCACCAGCAGCCTCAGGAAGGCTGCTCTACATCTATTCATCTCCCTGCCTGTGTTGATACTGGGGGTTGCCCTGACTTGGGTGCAGCCCCTTGAGCTTGTTCTTGTTAAACCTCATGAAGTTCCCATGGGCCTATTGCTCGAGCTTGTCCAGGTGCCTTTGGACAGCATCCATCCTTCAGGCATGGCAACTGCACCACTCACCTTGGTGGTGTGTGCATTTCTTCCAAGAGCTTACCAATGGCTCCTGGTCAGCTTGGTGTCTACCAGGAGCCTCTGATCCCCATGCACAGCATCTCACTTTCTGAAACTAGGGTAATATTTTCTCTCATTTTCCCTTCAAAATGTAACCATTTTCAGGGAGGGACCAACCCTTGCTACGCACAAATAGAGTGCTGATCTCAATGCTGCTCCTAAGGACAACTGAAATACTAACCACAACAATAATTCAGCAATATTTTCTGTGAGGCAAAGATAAAAGCAGTGAAAGTTGATGATTATGACCTATCTGTGGCTCAATGGATTGCAAAAAACCCCTCTTAAACAAGTTGCTTATGAGGTAAAACTTGAGAAGTAGGCAGCTTTGAGGCAGGGTACTGGACTCACACATAGTGTGTTCTTCACACACACCACTTACATGAAGGAGTACTTGAGATACTATTTTCACTGCTTCTTGTATAAATAAGAGCCAAGAATCTTACTTAGAGCTGGCTTTTAATAATGGGCTGCAGTTTTCATGGTATATAAAAACTGATTTCTGATGAAGGAAGGAAGCCCAATTAAATACAGACGCCATGCTAATGACAAGGTGACGGATGAATGACTAAGACAGATTTGAACACACCTAGGCCACACCTCAGGACACCTGCAGGAGAAAGCCTGCTGCTGAACATGGGAAAGCTGCCCTATGATTGGAAAGAAAGCAGAAAAAAAAATCAAAAAATACAGTTTCAATTTCCATGAATAATGTGACCCTCTGGACACTAATACTAAAGAAAGTTCAAATGTTTCTTTCATATGTTTCCAGTGTCAAGCCATGACAGGAAGGAAGGTAAATGAAAGAGTAACAGGTCTAGACCCAGCTGTATAATATCTGTACTTGATGAAAAATCTTCAACAATCATAAACAAGGATTTATATTGTAATTGTAAGCAGAATATTGATTTAGAAAGAGTTTTGCCATTTTGTCAAGTTTTGAAGATTGGATTATTTCTATGTTTCCTGTGTTGAAAATATGATATGGAGTGGGAATTTTCTCACTTATGCTGACTGGACTTTTCTAAAGGTTCCACAGCTCTTACACTGCTAGCACTGAACTGCTCATAGGTACTTAAGCTGTCAAAATTTAATGTAAATACATCTGCTTTGGACCAAGAAGTTGAAAGAGGTTTGTTTATGCAAGGTTCCCCTCTCTGCTATATATAGTAACCACTGACGGCACGAGCAGGGTGTTCTGCAAAAACAAGGCCTCAGAGACTCTCCTTAGCCTGTGCTAAACCACAGATACCAGGTGTGTATATGCCTTCAAAGAGATGAAGGAATTTCTTAATTTGTTGTCTCATTGAAATTAAAGCACTTCCTCATAACCATAATTAAAAAGGGAGGCAACAGGGACTGGAAAACAAATTTATATTAAGTTGTTCTTTTCTGAACCTAGCAATACTTTCTCCTGAAAACATAATAAGGGAGAGTGTGCAGCCTATGTAAACTGTAAGGTGTGATCAATCTGATTTAGGGCACTGTTTCCCTACAATAATGTAAATATGATCTTTTATAAACATTTCAGGTCTTGACGAATCTCAAAAATTATTGCGTATTAAGTAGAGCACTGTTAGAGATGACCTACAGAGATAGTAAATACTGCAAGGCATCTCTGTATAGTTACGGGACTTTTCATAATTCTTTAAGTCACAGGATTTCCTATCTGCTATTACATTACACAACAAGCAGTTTGAAGAATTCACCAAACTATCAAAGTATGGGATAGCCTGGAGTTGGCTGGCATGTCCACAGTTTTTGTTCCCACAACTATCTGAACCATTCCTCTACCTGAGAGTCTCACCCTGACAGCATTTTTCGGGCAAGATTCTCACAGGCCCACAGTGTTTGAGTTCAATAGAATGGATGTGATTATTTTAAACTCTCTTAAAAAGAAATTATAGGGAAAGATAAACCCAAATAATTGGGTGACAAACACCACCCCCAACCTTCCGAAGGCTGAAGTGCTCTCTTCCTTCAATGTCTTTTTTTNTTTTTTTTTTTTTTTTGTTCCCAAGATCTTTCTCAATCCTCTCTTTCATCACTCAGCAAAAGAGAGAATATGCTGTCCCCAGAACCCTGGTCAATGATTCTCTTAACTTCCAGTCTGTCTTAGAGTGATTTTATGATGTATTCCATATTGTCTGTTTTATGCCCAGAAAATGAATTTTATGCCTTTCTGTGCCTTTAAGCTGAGCCGGAGAGAGGAGAGAAGGAAAAAAAAAAAAAAACCAGAAGAATTTTTTCAAACAGTTCTGTACTTCAAGGTCACTACTCCTCTCTGTTGTTCTACTATGAAATGTAATAGCTGCTTCAGCAGAGAGGGGAGGAAGCACCCTTCCTTGCTTTCCAGCCAGCTCTCAGCTCTGTTTTCTTCGAAAGAAAAGAGACAGAGTTTTTCCTGGGACTTTGGTTTCATCTTCTCTTCTGGACTTGTTCAGAACATCAAACCCTCACTGGGAAACCTTACACTGGCCTGCAGGTGAAGAGCTCCTCACGCCTGAGCTCTGGGGAGGAGAGGGACCACACCCAAGAAAACTTTAAAACTCTTCCAAGTTTCTCTCTGCAGATTATTTAGCATTATTATTCTTTTCTAGTGTGTTTGTTAAATAAATAGGTTTTTTCCTCTTCTCTTTCCTCTGAAGAAATATTTTCTTTTCCCAAACCTGGTAAGAGAAATGTAACTACAACCTGCTTTCTATTAGGAGATAATTTTCTCTAAATTTGTCTCAAACCAGGACACAGTCTTTTCCTTCTCCTTAGGCAGCAGATTAAAAGTCACATTTTGCCTACATTCACTTTTCAAGGACCTGTGCTATACACAGACAAATAAACACACTTTACTCTTCAACATTTCCTGGGTACACTTAGTGATACCTCACCTACTACTGAAAATGCAGGGCTGTATGTAAACTCCTGTAACACCACTACAAGCTTTTCTTGAATTAGACCAGTATTTGCAAACCCAGCAGTCTTTTGTCAGAAGACAAAATACCTTATTTCAGGAACAGGGCCAAAGTGGCTGTGGCTTGGCAGCTCTTCTCTCTCCTGCTCAGCTCCCCAGCTTTCTTTACATGGAGAGGACATAGGGAAGAATCCCACCCAACTTCTCTTGTCTCTTCTTCTGCAGAGGATTCAACAGAGCCATACAGTATAGCATCATAGAATCATAGAGTCATAGAATGGTTTGGGTTGGAAGAAATATCAAAGATCATCCAGTTCCAGCCCTCCTGCCATGGGCAGGGACACCTTTCTCTACACCAGAATGCTCAGATCCCCATCCAATTTGGCCTTGAATACTCTCAGGGATGGAGCATCCACAACTTCTCTGAGCAACATATTTCAGTGCCTCACTACCCTCACAGTAAAGAATTTCTTCCTAATATCTAATCTAAATCCAATCTCTTTTAGTTTTCATTGGTTTACTTATTGCTTCTCCTCAAAGCCCAGGAATTTATTTCTACCACGAAATTAGCTGCTTTTCTCCTCAACACATCCTTCAGTGAAATATGACTGTCCTGCTACAAAAAAAAACCAAAAAAATCCTATCCTTTCATTTTCCTCTGTCTGTGAAAGAATTCATATCTTTGGCAATTTTAATGGCTTGCTCTTGCAAATTTTCTTTGATTTGCCTTTAGTGAAATTTTACAGCTTTAAGTTTCTATCTGCTGAGAAAATTCACATTTTCCTCTTAGTTTCAAGAATCTCATTGTCCCATAACCTTGATAGCAGACACTATGGCTGTTGGCTTTCTAGTGTCAGTTCTTACTCCAGCTCTTGACATTTTAAGTACATGTGGAGGCAAAAACACTGCAGAGAAAATCCCCTATATTCAAAGTGAGCTGCCCACCAAGAGAAAAGTCCCAATATTAAATTAATAAACCATACACAGACAATCATCCCAAGAATATCTTGATTCGTTTTTCTTACTTCCTCTCTCTGGCTTTGACTTCCCTTTTGAATGGCTTTCTCAAAATAAGCATAAATAGTTTATGTCCTGCACAGATAGTCAGACTGGTGGTAATTCCAAAGTTTTCAACAACATTAGAAACATGCACCTGAAAAAAAAGTGCTTACTTAGGCACCAGACACTAGCAATAAATCTCAATGCATTTCATATCAAAGAAACATCAACAGTTTTTTAAAGAACATACAGACAATGTGTTCTTTACAGAGCTACTCTGTCAGCACAAAAAACCGAAACCAAGGAAAACTATGACAATTGTCATAAATCATATTTTTTTTTTTTTTTTTTTGAGGAACAAGATCAAGTTCTGGAGAGTTTGGTTAAATGTTATCTGAATACCATTAAGTATCAATTACTTTGGAAACAGGTGTAAGAATTTAGTTACCAACTAAATACATACATTGCTTATGCAGTGTACTTGAAGTTGTTTGATCCATTAGCACTTGCCATGGGGGCAGGTGGGAAACATGAGAGATTAATCAGGACTTCATCATCATACTTTCTGGAACTACTTCTACTAGACATGCAGCGACACCTCAGAGATTACCAGCTGATGAGGGCAATTAAGAAGCTGTGTCTTGCAAAGTGCTGCTTTCCGTGTAGGACTGAAACACGAAAAGGAGACTTTTTTACTGTGGGATCAAAGGGAAAATAAAACTAACAAAACAGCTGTGAGGAAGTAGGGCTGAAATGCAAATTTTCCCGCTTGGGAATTAACCATGGAGATTGCTATGTTGTGTAACAGATCACTTTGTGATGCCAGAACTGAAAGTGAGACAACTGAGGCACTGAAATGCTGAGAGATGCAGGCCTCTAGACTTCAGGCTAATTATGATGACGTGGCTGTGCTACTGCTCAAATGTGGCAGTTGAGCTCTACACAGCATGCTGCTTGCTCCCTTAGAAATCCCTGCAAACAAGTATTTTATAGAGAATAAACACACTCTGGGAAGTAAGCAAATCTAACTCATAATGCCTTGTGTGACAACCAGCCCGGGGCACTGCAGAGGTTACAATATGAAGAAAGAAGCAGAAATGTAATTGATTAAACAACTTTGGAAGAATTTACAAACCACAGCAGTTGTATTAGCACAGTAAGGTCCTTGTCCTTTCTGACTTCTAATGCAAATGATTTTTTAATAAAGCACTAGACAATGCTGCACCAGGAGCTGAATTACTGGTAATTAGAAGAGAGGTCACTGCTCGTTGTAAACTGGATCCTGGTGCATAGACCCATTTGATGGTTTAAACTCTAAAATTCCAACTAAAAAACTTTAGGGAGTAGAAATCCCAGAAGTGAAATTCAACAAACTGGTGCACAGGGAGGAAATATGTGAATTACATGTATGGATAAATAAATTGAAGGAAAACAGTGTATTCCTTTCTGAAAGCAGGGTCTGTAAAAATATGTCATGCCTTCGATCTCTAGTCTCAGGGCAATGAACTCACTGGAAAGAGAAATTAAACAAAACCACTGAGCAAAAATTTGAGCACGTGTCCTTGAGTGAAACACTCCGTGGAATTCAGATTATATCTGATAGCTGACCTCTTGATAGGACACACTCTGGACTTAAATGAACATACCCTTAGCAAGCCACACTTAACACTTCACAAGAAGCAACTTCTTCCCTTAGGAAAGATGCAGTTGAACATTTATTCACACGGGTTGGAAAAATAATATGGAGGTTTTTCTCCAAAGTATTATTTTCACTCCCATGAATAGCCTTAGGTTGAAATATTACAGCTACACATGTAGTTTGCTCCTGGTCCATTACACCAACTATATCAGAGTTATGCTGTTTCCAGCTGTGCTTTTTCTACTACTTGCCATTTTAATCAGAAGATTGAACTCCCTTATATCAGCTCTGACAGGCTGAAAATTTTAATTCTCATGTGGACTTTGCACTGCTTAGCAATCAGCAAGCAAACTAGCAAAATGGGATTTTTCAGGTGCAGATATTTAATTTAGCAGAAAAAAACCAATCTGAAAGCCTTTAATGTCTTTAAGCTATAGCCAAGGAAACATTAGTCCTCTAAAGAAATTTAATTGTTTATTTGAGATGCTGAGTGCATCCCTCACTTCATGATCATGATGAAAATCACACTTAGAAATTAATGATCATAATGAGCACACGCTCAGTGGTACATGGAGATCATCATCCAGGGACAGATACATATACTGAGGTTTAAACAACATCTCCAAATTCTGAAAGAAAAAGAAAAAGGGTGTAGGGTTTGCTTCTCTGCCTGAAAATGTTTCTGTAAGGCAATGTTGACAGTAACAAAGAAAATGAGCTCTAGGACAATAAACAGTAATGGTATTGGAAGAGGGAGCTACATGTCCAGAAGACAAAGGACCTCAGAGGTGCACTGACCTTGGTTAGTCAGGTAACCAGTAAACTCTTTCTGGGTGACTGGATCTGTTTGCAGCATGGTTAGTATGTCTGAGGGAGGAAGAACAGGTCTAGTGATGAAAATTGTACTATAATAGTTTAACTCAGTGGACACAGAAAACATGGGGTGTAAAACCAAACAAGTAATGTGAGTTATAACTTTGGTACTCCATGAAAAGGGAATTGCCTTCGACATAATTCCCATGTAACGAACACTAGATGATGCATGTCTCAAATGATTCAGCTCAATTATTTCACAAATGCTTTTCTTTTTTTCAGTAATCTATGAATATCTTCATAGATCAAACATGCCTTTAAACCTGTTTGGAAGCAGAGAGAGATTATAACTGCATTGACACAGGGTGTGGGAAAGCGCCTTCCTCTGTTGTTTCCTCTGTCACTTCCTCTATGTGCCAAGTGTGTTCCTGAGCACATGGGAATATGTGGGAATACCAGAAATGTGAATGGGGTAGGAAAAATTCCAAAATATCAGAAGGGGAGAGACAAACCTTCTAGAGAAAGAAAACAATAAGAAAATCTAGTAAATTTGTTTTCCTCAGGCCATAATGAGACCGAAACCTCCCACAGACACGTACCCCTTCTTCCCCTTCAATCAATGCATAAGCCAGTCATTGAAGAATGTATATATTATAGATCTATGTATGTATGTATTTTAAAAGTTGCCTAATAATGGGCTGTGGCCCATTGAAAGGAAAGGAAATGAAAAAAGCAACAGTTGCTCAAGAGCTGCTAAGTGAAGAGACACTTCAACAGCTACTAAAGCAGGAGCGGCTTTGGCAAATGCAGAACTGAAAAAGAAAATTTGCACTTTGGACTCATCTGGTGGTGGCTGCTGCTTCCTGGAGATGTTCTCATTCGAGCAAGGGACAATAAGTGTGCTCCCTCATCCCTGATTTCAGCAGGCTCTGGAGTGGGTCCCGGCTGCAGCTCCTCCTGCACTCCCCCTGGCTGCCTGGCTGTCTACAGGGCAAACTGCAGGATCACAAATGTTTCGTGGGATGCCAAAATGATGTTGAGATTTTACAATTTGCCTCAGCTGTTCACAGCCTGAAAACCTGCGAGGCTGCACCACTTACTTTTGCTGCTGAAGAACAAAATCAAAACCAAGTTGAAGTCATCAGTGAAAACACCAATTGTTACAGATTTTCAAGGCTTTTCAAGGGAATCAAGTTGAAATCTCTGTGAGTTTCTGTCATGTAACACAAGTTTTATTTACAGTTTTGCCCATTGCAATAGCTTCCTGAGCCTCTGGGAATTAGAACAGGTCACTGCAAAATAAGCAAGGCAGGAAGTTTGTAGGCACCAGATACTCTCTAATAAGCTTCTGTATATATGCTCAAGTCCTAAGGTAAAAATGCACTAATCTCGTTTTCTTTCATTTTGGTGCAGGTTACCTTTCATTTATTGCAGGGTAACAATGGTCACTCAAACAAATATAAATACAACAGATTCCAGTGAAGCAGTTTCCATACTCCAGTGCAAACAGTACAACACAGAAAAAAAGCAGAGGGCAACTCCTGTTCTTGTGGTGAGATCAGTTCCAAGATTACTGGATTCGTTTTTATAGGCTCCTTGACAAAATGGGCTGTATATATATGAAAAGGTGCTATTCTTCACATCATGTCATAATTAATGTATATTTCTAAATAATTCCAAATACTGAAAGACACATTTTGTCTTGTCCTCTGACAGTTTTAAGGTACTTATCCGATGATTTGGAAGCTTAAATGGATTCCCTTTATACTTCCTCTAAAAATACCAATCCAATTGTTTTTAAAAGAAAACCTGAGCTTGCCAAAACACACATTCTCCAGATAGAGCAATCATTGTCAGCAGTCTCTGCAGTTTGGCTCAACATGATAAATGTTGATGGGAAAGCATAATGCAAAAATGAAATAATATTTTCAGAGCCTATGTCACATTTTCAAATGTGAATGAAATTTTAAATGTCAGATTTTCAAAGGTATTTAGTATACAAAGAAATTTAAGTTTTCATCAGCATATATGAAGGTTTGTAACTAATTTGAGCCCATTAAAAGCATAGGACTACTATTTTTATATGCATGAACATTTTTAAAACCCTGTTCCCTGAAAACTGCAGTTCTAATGCTTTAAAAAAAGGAATTCAAAATATAAAAATATTTTAATTGAGATTTTTCTTTCTATTTTTCAGAAGCAAAGGAGAAAAAAATAAAAGAGAAAGGAAATCCGAAGTTACAAAGGCAGTTCAGCAATTAGATAGCCACAGATGATAGGGTTTAAGGATTAAGCCATAGTTACAGATATTTCAGCACTAACTACTATAGGTATGGATTTGATTGGATTTCTTTTATTATATTATATAATTTCTGCTGTCCTGTTTCACAAACCAAACAATATTGGATAAGGGTTATAAATATATGTTAAGAGGAAACAAAGTCAAACCATTAAAAAGCTGAGTGGCAACAGATTAGAGTGAATAACAAAAAAATAAGGTAAAAGAAGGTGGGAAGAAACAGAGAAAACAAAGGTCTTTTGAAAAGTGGAGTTAAATATGTTAGCTATTTCATACAGTCAGTTTTATATCTATATAAAATAACTTAAAACTTTACATAGTCCTGTTATTTTATGTCTTAAAATCTAATGCAGAACTTTGTAGGAGGAGATAAAAAGATCAACCTCTGTTTTAGATGAAGTTTCTCCAAACCATTAATTCATTAATTCATGAAGTAGAATAATAACTACATTCCTTGTCTTCTTGCAATAACTGAATAACTCAATGTCTCTAATAGATACAGAAAAATATTTCAGTAAAAAGTCAATATAAAATACTATTTGGCTAAAATCTCTTCCTAAAACTCTCCTTGTGGGCATTTCACCCCACAAGGGACTTTCACAATAACGAATATGCTACACTACATGCAAATGCCAATACACTTTGCCTCTTACTAAGACGATACTGAGTACTGGGTTGCCAGTAATACCCTTCTAAGCTCCCTTTCTCTCTGCGTGCAACCTGTGGCAAGTGTGTACCACACAAACAGGTTGCTAAGAGATAACACAGGTTGTGAAATTACAGTACATAACAGCAGCTTCTCTTGGATGCCCATATAATCCCAGCCCCACTGAGGATAATGCAGTCTGCACCTCAACAGATGGGTGGCAAAGACCTTTCGTATACCATAAAGAGAAGCCATCGGGTGGAGTAGGTAACGTGCTGGAAATCCCCACCCTCACTTGCTTCACCGTAATTTGTCCATGAAGGTGTCCTTTGGGTTGCCTGGAGATGGATGTTCTTTCCCTCTTCAAAGAAAACAAGGAAATTTTACCTGATGAATGACAAAATGAAATGTTTATAGAAAGTGCAAGACATTTCACTTGCTAATAAGTGAAAAGTTAGAAGCCTTAAGTGAAAATTTAGCTCTAGGCAGACAGCTACTTATAAGTAACTTATAACAATATATTCTCTTCCATTCTTGTAAAATTGAAAACCTATTTTAATATATTTTTATAGAAATCCACATTCTGATTTTCAAAAGTAAATGTTAGATTTTGACACAGTTGTGGACTCAGATGTCTCTATCATGAAAGAGAACTGATATATATGAGGCCTGTGATGCTCCCCTCCCCCCCCCAAAATGAAACAAAATTATACCCTGAATGACCAAGCTGCCCTCTGTAGTAAACCAAGTTTATTATACTAGAACTCTGTTAACTAGTAAGCTATATTTTATTTTTCTTATGATTTATACATATATTTATCATATAAATAAGTCAGTACATATAAATGAGAGAGTACTTTTTATTTACTTGATTTGAAGGCTATGTTTTTGTATGAAATCTCATGGTTCTAAAAAAGTCTCTGTTTTCCAAACATGGTTGTATTTGTAAGCGAAAAATTACCAAATTAATACTGTCATGCACAAAATTAGTATGTTTATCAGCATAGATGTTCATGCATCTGTGGACTAAACTCACTTTGCTCTTGAACTTACCTGCAGTCATGTTTTGCTGATACACACAACTCAAGTTATATTTAGTTGATATTTAGTTATAAAAGCAGATCAGATTCAAACATCAAAATCCAGTGGCCAGCCTTTTGACAGCACGATCTTTTAGATAGCTTTTACCTTTGGAACAGCCATTACCTCATCTCAGTAAGGGTTGCAGGAATCACCTTAAATTTTAAAGGATATTTTTAGGGAGAAAATAGAGTAGAATCACAGAAAGCAACAACTCCAAATGGTTTTGGAGCGATGTCTTACTATGTTTATCTACTCTTCTTACTTAAGATGTGTATCTCAGATTAAAGACATACCCTGTAGAGTATTACACCAATTAGTAGCTCAAAGGAGGAGGAAGTCAAGGGAAAAAAAGTAAGAGGGAGCAGAGAGGGATTAGCAGAAAAGTAAAAGAGTATTTATTTGAATGCCTGACTCTTCCAGCCCACACAGTCTTAAACTGGCTGACTAACTATATCACTACCTTCACTTACTACCTTGAATTTTTTTCCATGCAGATTAGTTTTTTGTGCTCTGAGAATTCTCTCATTTTGTGTTGGAATTTTATGGTTTGTAAAGCAAACAAATGTCTGGTCATTCAGGAAACATCATGATGCAACAATGCAGTGCAAAATAACCGCTTTGAACTACACAGAGATACTTAGTATGGAAGGCCAAAGAGAACAACACCTTCCATGACCTCAACAAAGCTATCGTCATCTGCTCTGTGTCAATACAAGGGCATAAAGCAACCAGCACAGAGCCAAGTTAGTCTACAGTTAGACAGGCAATCCCTACATATAAGGCTTGGCTCTAACTCCCTCCCAGTGCCGGAGTGACAGGCACACCCACATCAATGACTGGAGAGAGATTTACTTAAGTGAAGCATGTAGGGCCAGTAAGGCAGGGTAGGATACAAGAGCACAGAGTACATCCCGCCATACAAAACCCTGTAACTATTTGGAGAAGTTCCTATTAACCTCTTGCTTCATCCTCAGTACCACCCTGAAGGAATGTGTTTATGGCACAAGTTAACAGGCCTGCCCACACCCTTGTCATGGGGGAAGGCACAGCCCAAAGAACATGAAAAGAGGTCAAGCCACAAGATAAAGCCCACAACAGAAACAAATGGCTAAAATGTGTGCCAATGCCGACTTCAAAGGAGTTAAAGCAATGTAAGGCACAAACAACATGAGGCCCAAAGACACCATCTGATGTAGCAAATGCCCCTAACTTGCCTGTTGGCATCATGGTAACAGCAAAAGTATGTCATAGGCCTCCAAACACAAAGGATCATAGGACGGCATGATTCTCACTGATAACTCCAGACCTATAGGACTCCAGTGGAGACCAATGTATACATGGACAGCTTGGAAAGCAGTGCTTTTTCTTCTTGTGTGCTCCAATCTCCATCTGCTTTTATAGTCCAGTCTGTCCTGATATCCATCATATACTTCCTCATCACTTGTCTTTTACAATGCCTATCTCTCTCCCTTGGATTATGCCCTCACTTGAGCTTGCTTTGACCACTCTATTATAAAAACATCCCAATTGAGTCAACTTGTTCCACCAGTTCCATCACTCCATCTTCTTTCCATTCCGAAGCTCTTTGAACACAACCTTTATAGTTTCTACCCGGGGCTTCTCTGCTTGTGTGGTTCCTTCTCCCTGCAGCTGAAGACATTTTACCAGAATATTTAATTATTCTCCTGTAGCCAAGAAGTACATCGGTAACCTGTGATTTATGGGAAAGGAGGGAGGGAATCTGTGTACAACACACACATTTGAGTTGATGTTACAAAGTGATTAAAAACTCTTAAATCATGGAAGACCTCATTCTATGAGGAATTCACCTTTTGTTTACAAAGGCTGCATCAAATCTCTCCCAGACAAAGCACAATAATGAGTTATTGTAACTTTAATGAGAACCTATTCAAAGACTTCTGGCACAATTAGTTGGATGAAGTCTAAAGAAACCAGCTGAATAACTACTCTGCTTGAAATGAAGAGCAAAACAAAGGAAACCAGGCCTTCAAGGAAGGAAATCATATTCAGAGGCTGGATAGAGTCACATTAGTAATGAACAGGAAACTTGCATAGGAGAGATATGTCCTGCTTTGCTGCAGGAACTTAGCCTTAAATCAATACTAACTAAGCAGACTATAAGGGACAGGGCATCTCAAGGCTTGAGGGAAAAAGGCAGTTTTTTCTCCTTGGATTTCTAAGGCTTGATCTGCTTCTTTTCTGACCTCCTTAATTTTTACTTCCAATACATGCCTGTGGTAGTTTAAACCATGACAATGCCTCAAAGACAACATCCTGTAACTAAGTCCACCTGAACGTCTCCTTTTGGGCTACTCACCAAACTGATAGCTGAGGTCACAAACACTTGGTCTTTCACTTAACAAGTCTAAAGAAATTTAATCAATGCATCACCCTTCAATTTTGTGTCTTTGGTCAAACTTGTGAAATGCAGGTCGTCTCCATAGTTCATTAGCTGGCTGAACTGCAGCTCTTTATCTTCTCTTCAGAACCTGTTTAGTCTTTCTACTCCCTAAGTCTCTCATTCAGTGTCAAAGGACAACTCTTGCCCCCTTATTCCCATATTATGCTTTCAAACAAGCACTTTCATGTATTCTCCCATCTTAGCACCAATATTTTAAGCGAGTTACCTCTAATAATTGACACAGCCATTAAGCCATAAAGAAAATAAAAAATTATTCTATAAATACGTTAGCAATGAAAGGCTAAGAGGAATCTCTGTCCTTCATTGGATGTGGGGGAAAACACAGGATTGAGGAAACATAAGAATGAGAAAAACCTGAGGTACTCAGTGCCTCCTTTAACAGTCCCACCAGTTGTTCTCAAGGTACCCTTTATCCCTCTCTACAGCCACCTGAAAGGAGGCTGTAACCAGGTGAAGGTTGGCCTCTTCTCCCAAATATGAAGAGATAGGTCAAGAGAAAATGGTCTCAAGTTGCTCCAGAGGATATTTGTAATGGATATTAGGAAAAATTTCTCCACTGAAAGGGTTGTCAAGCATTGGAGCAGGCTGCCCATGAAAGTGGTTGAGTCACCATCCCTGGAGGTATTTAAAAGGTGTATGGATGTGGCACTGGGGACGTGGTTTAGCAGCAGACTTGACAATGTTAGTTTAGTGGTTGGACTTGATCTTAAGGATCTTTTTCAACCTAAATAATTCTATTATTCAATTATTTTTTTTTTAAATCTTCCTTTTATTTTCCTTTGTTATGGTGTTTCCATGGTGGAGAAGAGAGATTAGTCTGTTCATATGGTTGCGATGTTCACTCTGTGAGAACAGTGCCACTCAAACTAGTCAGGAGTGTCTCATTGCTGCCTCTGCTGCTCATCAACCTGCCTGTGTTCATCTTTCTTCTTTCCTCTAATAAACTAAAAGTTCCTGGGCACAGGTTTTTGTTTGTATTGATGATTAGTGATGTCAAAACAAAATACAGATGAGATACCACTACACAGTAAAAGGTGCAAGGCCCAAGGAGCAACAATTTTGAGCTAGCGTGTTACATACATATGGCACGAGAACCATGCCTGATTTCACTGAAGATAGAAAGGGAAATTGCTGATACCAGTACTGCAAGATGGCATCCTTAAGCATTCGAAAGCAGTAACAATATCCAGATGAGCAAGCATCTTTGTGATTCATTCCTACCTGCTTGTTGATAAAGAATATTACAGGCCAGTATTGTGATTATCACCTCCTCTGCCAAACATCAGTAAGAACTCCATCCTCACTAAGGCTTGACAGTGAGTGAAAGACAGTCAAAGAAAACATGAATGTGAGTTTTTACACAGCTGTGATGGACCTCCAAAAAGACCCTGACTTCTGTGCACTTTCTCCTCTGCAGTTTGCAAAATATTTTTTTCTTTCATATATTACACTTCTACTGTTTTCCACGTGCATGTAGATGGGATGTCATAATATTCTTGTCCTACACAGCACCATTTTCTCAGATCTTTTCTACATTTTCCATCTATTTAAGACAAAACTTTTTTAATGCATGGTCTTATTATAATGAGCTTCATGGTTGAATTCCTTTCACTTCTTGTTTTCCTAATTTGAGAACCTACCTAAAATTAGGTTACAAATTCACTGGGTCAGATATTTTAGACCTCTTTTGACAAGTGCTTTGTGCAAATTCTAGGCAAATGAGAAACAGCAGTCACCACTATAATACTAACATGCAAATTAGATGCTGCTCCAGGAGCTCTTCCCTCAGAATAGGAAATGTTAAAATTTATGTAGTACTTCCCCCACACCCCCAGACTGCAAATACATTTGTTAATTAATTGAGGCCAAATGACAATGCCATAATTAGCCAAGCCCAGGCTGCTCTTAATAGTGATGGGTCTACCAACAAAATGAAGGCATTTATGATCCCAGGAAAACATCTATTTCTGTTTCACTGGATGGAAGGAAAATACTGTTTATGCACAAAATGATTGGTCTTGTGACAGCACTAACTCCATCCAGAGCTGGAAGGAACACAGGAAATGAACAGAAAGAGCTGGCATTTTCACTCAGCATCTGGCAACCACTGCATGTGATCTATAGAAATGGTGTCTAATCAACAGGGCAAGGTTCAATTGTTTTAGCCTTTCATAAACAGAGGCACAACACTCAGGGATCTACAGCCCGACTATTGTGTGTTGTACACATCATACAGACACTGAGTCACAGTTAACGAACCATATATAGTTCAGGTTACACACTAATCCTATTGTGTGCTTGGAAACTTGCAGAGAATGGATTCATCATTCCTGTTTTGTTAACCACAGCCTACCAGTGACCATCTATGCCAGGGAAGTCCTTTATTTTTCATGTACATTTTCTCTTAGGCGGTTAAGACACCAACCAACCAACAAATTAATGAGTCTTATCACTTTTAAGAAAGCAGACTCTTTACTTACAAAGCTGATTGCGCCAAATCAGCTATATATAGCTAATTGTCCTATAGCAAATACAAATCAAATTAATCATCTGCTTAGGGCACCACAGCCGCTGTGAGCACTATACTCCATGGCAACAGTGTTGTATTGTCACTGTGCTACCTCCTGAAGTGAGTCTCTGCCAATCTTACGTAGGATGTAACAACTATAAATAAAGAATACTGCAAAAGTTTGGAGAGAACAGGCAAGATTCAGTTCTGCATTTCTCACCAATACAAATGATACAGTCTGCATTAGGGAGTAATACTGCCAGCTGTGCTGTCATCACTTTATACACTACTCTCGTGTTTGATGTACGCATGATTACACAGGTGACAAGGAAGGTCATGTTACTATGCTACTGAAAAACAAAAAGGTTTCCTCTGAAGGGACCTTTTCTCAGTGTCACAAACAAGCTAACCCAGGCCTGCCCATGCACTGTCATCTATGTGAAAGCCTTCCATTTAGAATGACTTAGCTCAAAAACCTTGTTGTGGCACACACAGGAGCTGTATGTCTGCCCACTGAAGGCACAGGTGCACACAAGTGGCAGGCATATCCTGTTTCCTAACTCATCCATCATGGGCATATCCATGCAAACCTGTCGAATCCCAGGAGTACCATTATGGCTATAACAAAAAGATAAATTTTGTCTTATGCCTTACACTGTTGAAGTTTAAGGAAAAAAGATTACCTAAAGCCATTAAACAACTTCTGATTATCTCTTGTAGCCAGAGTGATCCTCTAGGATGATTAGGAGGGTTTCCTTATCTGCCACAATGTCAGAAAAGCTGTCTCACCTGCCTCTGCTGTATCAGAGAACAGCAAACCAGAAGCTGCAAGCAAGCAATGTGTGCCTTGTCCAGGCTGCTCCTAATAAGAATTATCCCCAGGGATGCCATTTTTCCCGATCCTTACCTATTACCTGTAGCTCTGTAATTTGATCTTTCTTTCTAGCAAAAACATTCAGATATTTAAGAAAAAAAATTAAAGTCTTGCTGTCACTGGCTTCCAAAATTTTAACCTTTTCTGTTTAGTGTTGTAACAATTGACTGCAGAATATGTCATGATATGGAGCCAGGGAAAAGCCAATAAATGTTGTTAAAGAGTCTTATTTTCATGTAGGTTGAAATCTTGCATCAAATGCATCAGGTAACACCACTTGAAAAGCTTTCAATTCTCATCATCTCCATTACTGGATATCATCATCAAAAACCGTGAAACAAGTCAAGTCTGGTGATAAGAGCTATGCCTGTCACTAGCAAAGCACCACACAGTTATCAAAGCACCAAATCACTGCCATCACCAACTGATGTTTATCTTTGACACACCAAAATTATTTGAGCAAACAGACCTTCTAGCTAACCTCCATGCACAAAATGAAACTATGTATTTTGCATGCACCTACTGAAACATAAGTAATCTTCTGAATACCCCCTGTCTACCAAGGAAAATGAGCTGACTGAATATAAACTCCAGACGTTTATTTGTGTATGAGAACAATTAAAGATTAATCTATTTGCAGTGTGTAAAGTATTCTTTGTATGCTACTTTGCCCTATTTATCATAATGTTTCACATCTTCTCTAGCTGTAAGGATAGCAGAAACTATCTATAAACAGCATATCTTGCTGATTATGTGGAGAGCTGCACTGGGAAACAGCAGGAAGAAAAACGATCTGTTAGCATTCAATGGAAGCATTTCCCTTTTTCCCAGTTCTCAATCCTTTTCTTCAGTAAAAGAAGGTATTTGACCACTTTCCCAGCATCTTAGCATGTTCTGAATGTCCCTTTTGCTTCCCAGAGGATGAAAGGAGTTGCAGCTACATCCTGCCACAATCAGGTGAAAGGATATTTGTCTCCAGCACACAGCTACAGCAACAGTCTTCATTAGTGAAAAAGAGGTTTTCTATAATCATTTGATGCAAGAACATGAAACTACAAGTGATAAAGAAGTACAGTAGAGGCTTAGTGAATTAGCTGGCCTGAACAAAAAGAAAATAAGCAAGCATTCCCAGGAAAAATTAGACTTTTAAAGATATGCTGGAGGATAAGAAATTCATTCGTCTCTCACCACTCATTCTATGTGTGATACACAGCCTTTTGTGAAACCAGTATCTGATCTGGCAAGACTGATTAGACCACAATACAAATGCAGAAACAATGGTGAAGATGCTGATCACACACGTGTAGTTTGACTGCCATTTGGATAACCACACTCTCACAGTATGGAGGAACTAAGAGAAGCTGGACTGTACATCAGGAACCCTCTTGTCACCCACAGGTTTCTCAGTTTGCCCCTGAGAGCCTACTGGTAATTAGTAATATGTGGTACCATTGTCAGCTTGCTGCACTTCTACTATTTTTGAAGTCCAAAGAGAGGGGATACACAGAGGATCTCTGCAGCTCTTATCGATGCAGTATCTGCCTTGTGGTGCTCAGAGTTAAAACTATGTTCTAGATACTTTGCTCTCCTGCATCCTGAAGCAAATGCTTGCACACAGGCACACCCATATTGCCCACTGTTCCTCAGTTTTGCTTAAGATCTCTTGGTATTTGCTGTACAGAATGTAGGTATGTGTGCATTCCCGTATACACACACACACATGCACACACATATATACTTCCTACTGCACTTCCTATGAGTTCTGCTGAGTACTTTTATGATATTCCCCCTTCTTAATCCTTTTTGCAAACTCTTTTGTTTCATACAGCACAGATGGGACTTGGGGATTTCCTGCTCAACAGGAACCTTCGGGTGGAGCAGTATGTCCTGTTTTCTCTCCTCCTTTAGGCGTAGTCCCATCTCTGATTATCT
The DNA here is from genome assembly GCA_013396875.1 of Vireo altiloquus. Taxonomy (NCBI): domain Eukaryota; kingdom Metazoa; phylum Chordata; class Aves; order Passeriformes; family Vireonidae; genus Vireo; species Vireo altiloquus. The sequence continues at coordinate 652,850 of VZRF01014334.1, read as the reverse complement.
ACAAGACTTTATCGTTGTGGTTCCTAAACTCTGGCATTGCTCATCTGCAGGTGACTTACATACCTGCAGCTGCTGGCTCTTTGGTGTCCCGCTGCACAACTCTTCTAACCAGAAAGTCAAACACTGTTTGACCTTACTTCACCACTTTAGGAGCACTTGGAACCAAAGCATTGCTCCCTTGCTCCCTAGATATATTCACTGATGGAAGTACATTCCTAGGGAGAATGTACTCCATCTCCTGAGACAGCAATTGTTCACCTAATAGGAACAATCACAGGCATGGAAGTTGATGGTACCGAGGGGCTGAGATGATCAAAAAATCCTGGGAGCACTTTCTGCACTTCTGACCTGGCACACTCTTTCCCTCCAGGGCTGCCTGTTAGCTTGCTCCATGTATAAAGTTCTCCATGTCTCAGACTTGCTCAACAAGCCCCTCTTCCACCCTCACATGCTTTTCCTCTACTCTCAACACAGAATGGTTGAGGTTGGAAAGGACCTTTGGACCTATGTCCAACCTCCCTGCTCAGGTAGGATCACCTAGAGAAGCTCAATAGGGACTATGTCCAAATGGCTTTTGAGTACCTCCAAGTCATCTCCAATATCTTCTTTACAACTATCTTTTAGCTATTTATATACATTGATGAGATCCCTCTCTGAGCTATGTCTTCTGCAGGCTGAGCAATCCCATTTCTCTTGGCCTTTCTTTACAGGAGAGATGGTCTGCTCCCTCAGTCATCTTCCTGGGCTGGACACTGTTCAATAGCTCTAGGTCTCCCTTGTGCTAGGGAACACAGAACTGTTCTCCAGGTGTGACCTCACCAGAGACGAGTAGAGGGGAAGGATAACCTCCCTTGACCTGCTCCTTCTCTGTCTCTGTCCTTCCTTGTTCTACACACTCCCTCTTATACAATCTAGCTTTTGCTCATTATCTTTGTGTCTATCTAAATCCTTCTTAAAGATATCTGTAGAACTAGTATGCTGTCAAACTTTCACCTTGCTATTTGAAGGACAGTGAATTCTTCACAAACCATTAGAATTTCATATGCAAATAGTGATTGGACGTCAAATAACCAACTTTTCTTGATGCTAGGCAATAAAAAGGTAACACAGTGTTTACTATGAACCTCCATCAAAGCCAGAAAAAACCAGATTTATTTCTCATGAAAAACTTTTTCCCCTTTTTCTGCGTTGAAAGTTCTTCACTGGTTTTACTAAACAAAAAAATAGATTACAATAATGATCCAATCTACTCCCTTTTAGCAAACACAACTGATTTTTTTTTCTCAAAGATCTAGAGTTCAGCATAAGAACAGTTATGTCTTTACTAATGCCCTCTCCAGGGCATTGACTTACATGGATGCATTACAGGCATCCACTTCCACAAAAGATAACTAGACTTAACAGCATCTGACTGATTTCTAATTAGTTTTGGGAGGTAATATAGATATATTAGGTCCAAATAATTGTACACTTCAATTATTACTGTACCAGCACTGCAATAGCAGCTAGGAGGGTCCTTGTGACAAATACAGGCAATGAAAAAGCAGTAACCTGTACCAAAAATTGGTGTGTGAGTACCTTGGCATGGGGGTTGGACTAGATGATCTCCAGAGGTCCTTTACAATCCTAACTACTGTGTGATGGTGTGAAAAAGCCTAGAAACAAGACTATGGGAGACAAGAGGGCAGGAAGACAAATGAACAAGCAGTGCGACATGTCAGCTGTGCAGCTGTTAGTGCCAGGCAGAGTACATGGATTACTCTTAGCACATACTTCTGGACTAGCAGACTGCCTTAAAAAATATCATACACTACTTTTTTTATTTGTAAAATATCTGTATTAATTTTTAAAATATGTGTATTTATTAAAATGTAGTGCACATTGAAATAATTATATTATTAATCTCAGCTGGTGAAGTATAGTGACATTTAAGCATAAGCACAAAGTATTTATAGCCACAGTCACTACGATATGAGTGGCAGTTTTCTACCCCAGTTAATTCACAAGAAAGACTGTGATATGAAAAACACAGCTTTAAAACAATATATGGAAAAAGAGATTTAAAGGAAATCAAATATAATTTAAGATTAGATAGGTTAAGATTAGATCATAATTAGGCAAAATTGTTTATGAAGATTAGACATCAATAACAGACCAGGCGTGTACCTAAGAGCTAAGCTATGCAGCACCATGGGAACATTCAGAGCATGTCTATCACAAGATTTGTTTCACAACATAAACTTGTGTAGTTTTAAACATACCAGTAGAGCCTTAGATCAGGCACAGTTGTGTAAGAGGCTGTCAGATGAAGTACATTTTTGTGCTGCTGTAAGCAACTTCTGACTTGGAATCTACCATTACAAATTTTAACATTTCATATTAATTTAAAATTAGACCTGTAACTAACATGGCCAAAAAAATACTATATATAGATTAAACCTTAGGGCAATACAGGTATAAATGAAATCCATAAATGTTTAAAACAAAAAATTCAAGAAAACCCTGCATACATGAAACCATTTCACTTTCACCAAAGTAATCAAATTTCTTTCAGAAAGGCTGTTGACTTTTAATTTTTCTCTATCCCCCGTATTTCCTTTTGCTGACTGAATGAAGTAAATGATTGGGGATTCATTTTTCTTTTTTCTCTTTTTAGGCTAATTTAAGATTTTGAATATTTTCTCAGTTTGGAAGCATTAAAATCCCCACCAAATATAGGGAAAATAAAAAGTATATAAACTAATTTTAAAAGGTATAAGAACTGAGTGTTATAAAATTACTATTCCCCCTTACTACCCTATACCCTTTCCCAAAACAGAAAAGCTTTAAAATAATTCTCAAATATTTTAGAAAGTTCTAGAAGAAGAAAACTAAAATAAAGAGAAGAACTAAGAAAAAAGAACACAAAAGGGAAAAAGGGAAAGGTTGCAAAATAAGCTCACATACTTTTGATAATACTTGCCCTATTACACTAAGTGATAAAAACTAGAATACAAAGGAAACAAGATACAAAAATGTAGACAATTCAAAATAGATAGAAAAATATTTTGTTAAATAAACTTACAAACTCACTATAGTCTACCATTTTGAGTGAGAAACATCTTCCAAATATATATTTTCTTTTCCCCTTTGACATTTTGATCAACATTTTATGTTTAAAAAAATAACTTCTGCCAGCACCTCAAATCTTTGTTTCCAGTGTTCCCTCTCCCCCCTTACCAGGTAAATGGAGATGACTTTTTGCTAACTGCCAGTTCCATGTAAACATCTCATTTTGCTTGCAGATGGAGAGAAAACATTGAAAACAGGACTTACATTTAACAGGCCTTGGTAGAACTTGGTTTGAAGCAAGTCAGAGAATCATCAAGGTTGGAAGAGAGCCTCAGGTCCATCCAGTCCAGCTGTCAGCCCAGCACCACCATGATCACCCCAAACCATTTCCCCAAGTGCCACATCCAGACCTCCTGCACACTTCCAGAGACAGTGGCTACACCAGCTCTGTGTGTAATTTACCCCAATGCCTAACCACTCTTTCAGGGGAATATCTTTTTCTAATATCTAACCTGAATCTCTGTTGGTGCAACTTAAGGCCATTTACTCTTGTGCTTTTAAGTGAGACATGATGTTCATGAACAAACAGGTGTAGAGTGACTGCTACCAGGAGGTTGTAGAAAGGCATTTAGCAAGCTTCATCCCTCTGTACCTAGGAAGACAGTGTTGTTGGTATTAGCTGCCTGGCTACTCATATATAGAGGATTTCAGATTAGATATTCCATCTCGGATATTTACTCTTCAATGTATATTCAGACAATAGCAGTAACAAAAAACTTCCACTGAAAATCCCAGACCAATTCTTTGTTAAAAGCATCCAGAAATCCAGGGCAGAAATCCACTCTATCATGATAACTGGCACCTTGATGCCTGAAGTATCTTTACTAAGGTTGTCATTTACAACTATCATAAACCTGACCCAAAACCGTACAGGCAGCCCCAAGCTACAAATCTAGCAGCGCTGTAAGATATCCTGTTTGGCCAGATTTGCCCTGTGGCAGAGGCCTGGATGGTAAGCACACAAAGGCATTAAAGAACAGCTGAGACAGCATTACCTGAAGAGGCAAACTCCTTGGTTACTCCTAAAAGTTTTCTAAATGGTGTTTGGACTTTCATGAGATTCCCTTCCTTAGTCCTTTCTTTTGAGTGAAGAGTCAAAGGTGAAACCTTCCCAAAAGGTATCTTTGTATCAATCTCACAACACCCTCTGAAAGTTGCTGCCCTATCAGTTTCTGGGAAAGACCAGAGCCCACTTCATGGTCACTGTAACTCCACACACTCCTTTAAATACATATCCTTGTAATAATTCAGCTGCTTGTACCTGGATTAACCCCGTGAATATACTGCACAAATGGTGCTGTGAGCATAACACTCTAGCCAAGCGTGCCATGTGTACCAGCAGCTCCCCTTTCATGTGTAAGGTGTGCATATGCATGACTAGTGTATAAAAACAATGTGAATGCTCTGCAGCAGATTTAAAATGAAATTAGTGTCTAGTCTGGATAGCCCAGTTCACATTTCTGATTATGTGGAAAAGTAAGGAAGGTGGTACTTTTAGATACAGTCAGAAATTTTAAGAGCAATATTCACACTCCTTAGCAAAATTGAATGAGTATGCCTTTGCCTGGAAATCAGCAGAAGCAAGAGGGAGGGAATCTTCCGGACTCTGCACAAATCCATCCCTGCCCTACACCCCCATTCTTAATTACTCCTATTCTTCATTTCCATTATTATGCCAGTGTCTCTGGCACCACTGCTCCCTCTGCCTCCTCTTTCCGCCAGCTCCTTGTACACGAAACTCCTTCCACCTCATGGACAGGGAAAGGCAGACACCCTCTTTTCATCTTAATCCCCTGTAAAGCACACATTGCCTTTTACTGAGCTTGCCAATGCAATCAGAAATGGTGCTATGCAACTAATAAAAATAATTATCAAGCTTTGATGATCATCCAGGGTAGTTTTTATGTGTTTTCTCTCTCCATTTGCACAGTGAGTCTCATGAGACTGAATTTAATTTTCCTTGCTTGAACATCGGAAAAATAGTCTCATCCATAAAAATATCCAAAGCCATGCACTGAAAGGCTGTTCTCATATTTAAGCCCAGTTTCGCCCATGCAGGATTTTGTGCTGTACAGACTCTCTGCAGTGTCACAATAGCAATTAAATTTGCACAAAATCCTTAATCCTCAAAGAATCACAAGGTGCATTTAGACTTTAGAAGCACTGAAATACACCTTCTGTTTACAGGAAAGGAAAGTTGCTTTCCCATCCTTAAAACCCCATCACAAAAGTAGGGATGAGGTCAGAGGTCAGTCTCAGGAGATGTGCAGACACTGTCCATCACACTGTGCTGTCAGAACTCTGGCAGGAGTCCCAGAAGAAACCTGTCTGCCCAGACACACATCACCTCTGCAATATAAAGGTGTCCTAGTGCCATTTACCAGCCACCCAAGACACCCACATCACCAAAGGGAAGTGATTTTTTTGCCTTCTTGCTTTCACAGCTCCTGAAAAAAACCTATTTTTTAATTAAAATTCCAATCTTCCACACCTGATTCAAGTCAGAGTTACTTTCCAGGAGTTGTGAAGAAAAAATTCATCAGTTGAAGGATGTTGACATTAGTAGCATCCTCACCTCTGTGTTGTCTTTTTTAGGGATTTTTGAGTTTCTCTGAGCATCCCTCCCTCCCTGTTAACACCTAAGCTCCTCCAGGACAGTGTTCCCAGTGACACAGACACACTGGCAGAGGTCCTAACACAGCCCCCTCCAGCACTTGAGAATAAAAGAGCATTCAAGCTAAAATATTATTCAAACCCAACTTTCACATGCTTTTGGCTAAATCCCACTTTCTCCTCTGCCTTCCTTGGCCAGAGTATAATATATTCATTACATATAAAGAAATTAAAGGGATGGAAGAAAGGTCATTATTTTGAAGTTTTTTTATTATTATTATATGACATGATGTACTGTTTTCCCTGGTAAGAAAATGTCCTCATTTAGCAGCTCGTAACTGGGTAAATGTCTGTCCAAATAATATTGACTCACTACAGTTCAAAGGAGACTTTAAAAAATTTTGTTTATGAGAGAAGAAACTGGCTGAGAGGTTTTTTTTACCCCAAAAATAAGCAACTCTTTATCAGCCCTTCAGTTAATAAAACATAGAATTGTTTCAAGATCTTGTGTTATTGTTCCAAGGCCTCCTATGAAAACAATTTTTTTTATCCAATTACTGATGGCCTTTTACAGAATAACTAGGTTGAACAGTAATTCCCTTTGTGTTGAATAACAGAATCAAACTAATCTTGTCACACTGACAAAACCAAATATCAGACAAGGTCAATTATCATATCCAATTTTTGTCTTAGAATCTGCTTCTGTTTCAGGTCATATCTCCAGCCAGGTCATACCATGGCTTCAGTCTTGTATTCTAAAGCAAAGGTGTTGTCTGGAAGGAGCCTGCAGTGACAAGACCTGGAAGAAGCAAAGAGAAGGATGGAGAGAGAGAGAAGATGGGCCATGATGGGTTGTCAGCAGGGTGGAGGCAACACCTGAGAGGACAGGGAGGTATCTGGTTGATCTGGGACTGTCCCCTTGCTCTGTAATGTGGCCCAGTTTTGCAAAGTAAGGAGCCAATCTGTCCAGTCACCAGGGCTGGGATTCCCCATGAAAAAATTGGCCACATGGCAGGCAAGGGAGGGGTGGAGGATGAGGCAAGAGTTCTGTCAGAATCACTCCTCCACATCTCAGCGTGGAACAAGCCTTCCAAGATACAGAGCCGTTCTCCAAAGTACCAAATGCCCTGAGCTAAAATCAGCCCAATTAAAAGGAGCTGGTAATTTAATGGATGAAACTCTTCGCCAACTGGTATTTAAACAGCTGAAATGAAAGATTTAGTGTGAGAGTGTGTTCTTTCTCACGAGACAAAACAAACCACCCTACCAACGAAATAAACAAACACAAATCTTGCTCTCTGTGCAAGGCTAAGTATCTAGAGAGAACAAGAAGACTTGCACTCATGAAACCAGGACCAGATCCAAACCCACTGATTGCCTTGGCATTTCTGCTTAGGTCTGAATAGGCCAAAATCCAGTCAAAATCCCTTAAGACACATTGGTAGATAAATGATTTTAACTGAAAATCCCATCAGCAAAATATAACACAATATATAAATTCTGCTCTCCTATTCATAATTTTTGCTCTTCTCTAAACACCATAAATAGAAGAATTTTATTATTAATTCAATTCGTCATTTATTCAGTGTACTCTCTGTAAATGATCTGAAACCAAACCAAGTTGATTAGTGCCATCTACTGGTAAAGCAAGGATTTCCAACTCCTAAGTACTTTAAATCGACTAAACTTATTTTTAATCTGTTTCAGTTTGTTATTAACTGTATACAAATATGTTACTTCTTTGTAAGTATTCTCATATATGCCCTAGCTGATAACAAAGACTGCTCACATTAAGTGAAGGTGATTGCTAAAAGCATGTTGGACAAATTAATTTGTGGACAGCTTTAATTAGAGTGACATTATTATGATTCTAAGTTAAAAGTCTAATTAAAAAATATCAAAAGCACATTTTTAAACTAAAATTTTCACCCAGTAAGCCTGGATACTGGGTAAGACCTATTTCTCAGCTTGATCTATCTTTCTGCTCTTGAATTGCAGCGTTCATGTTGTGACAACTGCCAGTATGCTCTTACACATCTGAGTTACAAGTGTGAGCCACTGTTGTGAGCTGAGGTGTTCATAGCAGAGTCGAAGCTGGGTTGCCCCTCCTGTACAAGGCACTGTCAAGATCTCCCCTCGGCAGAGTGTGGTTAAAATATAAATAAAAAAAATTCATTGTCAAAAAGGCTGAACTCAAACTGTCACCAGCTTGCTCAGAGATGCACATCTCTGGAGAATGGACATGCCCTTACAGGAGAAAAAAATCAAAATGACCTAACTTGAATAGTGCAGCAGAATGAATAAATGAGACATGCTATCTTTGCATCAAGGGGTGGAAGTGAAGGAGAGAGAGGAGGTTTTTTTCAGCTTCAGGACAGAGTTGGTGAAAGAAGAAATGGGCGTCAGCTGGCCATGAATATATTTAGGCTGGAAATTAGAAGGCTCCTAACCATCAGAAGAAAGAGGTTCTGTGACAGCCAGCCAAGGGGAGCAGTGGGGGCAAACAATCTAACTACTTTTAAGATAGATCTTGGTAACTTAATGAAAGGGATTATGAAACATGGATGTCTACAACAGTAGAAAACTGGACTTGATGACCCAGACAAACCCTGCTAGCCCTCTGTTCCCACGTTTCCCAGAATGTTCCTCTGCTTTGACTTCAACATGGTGTCCAGCTTCTGACAGCAGCAGATTTAGTTGCCTGTCAGGAGGCTCCAAATTACGGAATAGTTCTGTTGATTCCAAACCCTCTCATTAGTTGGGATATGATTTGGTAGGAGTGGCCAATTGCCTTTTGTCTCTAAATCCTATGGTACATTTGTCAGATCTGCCTTCTAAAGCTTTTAAACATAGTTTGTACTCATTTTTATAGCAGGCTGCAGGCAACTGGTGAATCAAAAGTGAATTAAGCAAAACCAGCCATTTCAAAGTACATTAGCTAAGGGATCAACTAAGATGTAATTATCTGTCACGTTTAGCAGAAATCACCATAACAGGAAAAAAAACCATGTGGGAAAGTCACTGTAAGTATGATTTGCAATGTAAGTAACTTGGTAAAAGATGAGTATTTATTTCTAAGTGACCTCATGGTGCTTTTAATTTTGAGTATGCTTCCATATAAATGAGACACTAAAAACTCTAATGGGACAGAGGCAGGACCAGTATCTGCACACATTGGATATTTGCTTTAAACATAAATGATGTTGTTTAAAAAGGACTTGTCTGAGCCCCCAAATTTCCACTTGTTATGTGCAGAAACAACGAACACTGGTTGACCTCTGAATAAAAGAAAAACACCTGAGAACTCTCAAACTGCGCACTCAAAATTGTATGTCCCTTTTGAAAATTAACTTCTAAGGTAAACATATAATTAAATCAATCAGCTGATACCATTAAGAACAGTACTCTGCCTTTCTCTCTTGGTTTTCACTTCACCCTCCCCAGCTGCTACAGAGACAATCTTAGCAGTGCCGTGCTCAGGAAGTGATGTGGAAGTGTGAGTGCCTGTGAGCCCATGCAGAAAGAGCAGAGGAAACACAACATGTGCAGTTCCCCCAGTACCCTGATGGAATTCTGCACCTTCTGCTGTCTGTGACTGAGCACACAGCAAAAAACTTTTATGAGGAGCCTCTGAGAATCGTTTCATTTTCATTTTCTGAAGGAGGAAAATGTCAGTGTTCTTGAACTACTTCATTCAGGTGTCCAAATGAATGATACTTAAATCAGAAGAAGTGGAAATACTAGAAAGTCAGCTTAATAACACTTTCAAATTATATTTAGCTGATCCTCCCCTTTTTGGAAGGATTTGCTTTTTGGAAACAGTTTGGCTGGCTGGACTCTGTTCCACAGCCAGAACATACAGAAAGAACAATCTATCAGGCATTTCACGAAAATGTTCCTCTGATGTGTCCAGCTGTACTTTCCATGCATAGTGGAATAATTTGGGATAGAAGAAAACTGGCTCTAGGTGAGGTCCTCTGGCACTCTCTTATCACATGGGTATGTAAACTTGCTGCTTAGCTGAGTAAAGTGAGTGGCATCAGGAAAGTCCCACTGAACTTAGTGGGAAAACTAGTACAAGCAGAACTTGGACTGTAGCATTCCCTCTTTGTCCAAAGATCAACATCCTCACCACAGCTGCCCTGGGGCAATAAAAGGAATAAACACATTAATGCCAGCCTGGTCTTAACCTCTGGGGAACAAGACATCTTTCTGTTTTTGATGAATTAATTCTTCCCTTGATGGCAAAAACTGAAAAAAATTTTCAAATTTTCAGCATTTCTTCCTGCTGGGTTTCTACTTCCATCCCTTCACACTCAACAAAAGGAGTGCTACTGGAAAATATAACGCAGGAAACAAGCGGGCTATAGGAGTGTTCCCAAGTGGGTTCTCAAAAAGGGTCTGTAACTCTGTTTTCCTCCATCAATGAAGATGCACAGTTTGCTATTGCCATGTAGCCATCAATTATATATGGTATGACCTGAAGCAAACACTAATCTTTTAACATTGGGCTTTTCATTTTCTAAACGTTGGGTAAACATTTCTACTGGTGTTCTGTTTCTTCAGATGGCCTCCCCAGAAAAATCAGAGTGTACTACTGTTAGTTTGGATTGCTCACTGATATTTTAGATGACATAATCTGAACCACTGCTGGGTTGATGTTTGCATGATGTCATAGATCAGCTTCTGTAAAAGGTCAGTAGAATCATTAAAAACACCTAAACGCCTTTATGTAGGAATTAATAAAATCTTCACTCCACCTTGCTCCTACTTCTCACCCTTAAAAAATAAACAAAAAACAACCAAGTGAGGAAATGAGACCACACTGCAACATGTTTAAACATAAATATGAGCATATATGAAACTATTTCAAGACTGAGACTAGTAAGCCACATCATTAACATTTTGTCTTCCTGATGGCAGCAGGAATTCTATCACTTCCTTTATTTTAAGCATAAGGTTTCATCATTTCAAGCGTAAGGCATCTGAATCCCATCAGTGCACCCTGAACCTTTTCTCACTTGAGAGATTGCTTATTGTCTTCTGTTTTCTCTTTCAGGAATTGTTTCTTTCAGGAGTAGTTTCTCTACTGAACATCCTGTAGCATGATTTTTTAATTGCAAGTACCTATACCAATGAGATTCTGGAAAATACTACTCCCATTTAATTGTACTTTTCATATTGGATTTTGTGACATTAGCACCCAAAAACGTTACAATGTCATTCTCACCTTCATTTCATGTTTCTTCCACAGCTTAGATGTTGCTAATTCTGTGGTTTTCTTGGTCTTTAGTACCTCAGTAACCTAGAAGACTGCTCATACCACTTACAAATGGGTTGTGCCAAAGGTGCTTGCATGTGTGTAGATCTTATTATTTGCAAAATCAATGAAAGAAACATACAGCTGTGATCTACCTATATCTTGAATGCAATAATTTTAACTTAAGCCAGGGCAATTGCTACTTAATACAGATTTAAACCTTTAGTTTCAGTTCCATGCTATGACCACATGTAGCTTCCCACTTTATATCTTGCTTGCTTTTTTTACTTTCATGCAATTGCAAAAACTGGAAAACATGTGTGTTGGGGTTTTTTTATTTATTGGTTCTGAAGGAAACTCAAGATTTGCATTTTACAGGTAGTTTTCTGAGGTCACAGATGTTAACTTTTAATTTCTTTATTCCACTACTAAGTAAGGTTTTACCATTAATTCAATAATGTTGCTTTTCACTTCAGATATTAAGACCCTGTAGTCTTGGAGTGCAGGCAAAAGATCAAAAGAAATTGGATTATCCCAGTTGAACAACTTACCATTCACTGCCTTATCTGATCTTCACTTCTAACCCTTTGCCTATGAGAGGGAAGAACATGGCTTAAATCTCATCAACAGCAATTCTGGTGCTTTCTTTTGCAGCTCTATATCTTAAAAGAAAAACATAGATTCTGGAAAAATACAAAGTGAGAAGATAGACTATGAAGAGCATGCTGCAATGATAAAAACAGGGCAAACTCTTAAACAGCATAAATACAGTGGACATGCCTGCAGAGAGCACTCATCTCTTTCCAAAAGACACAAAGTTCCTAATGCAAAGAAATATCCTTCCACATGATATATATTCTGCCTCTTTCCCATCATAGTTGTTGAGTGCATTTATACTCTTGTTTCAGAAATAAACCAGCCACATTTTGGTGTCCCAACTCTGAGCACAATGTAGATGTACATACAAACATTATGAAATATTCACTTCATAATGTCAGTACTCCAGATGGGACCAGGGTGTTTTGGAGATAGCTCCATGGGTAAAACTCTCTTTTAGCACTTACTTAATTAAGAACCCATCAGAACATTTCTGCATGCAGAGAGGAAAACTGTTCTAAATTACAGCTCCACAGATACCACTTAAATATTTCCTTGAATATATTCCACCTAACAGGGACTGTCTGTACTTTGAACAATATGAAGGAGCTGGTTTTTGTTTACATGAAGTAACAATAATGTGAGTGAGTGGCAGTCAGTGGGTTCCTGTCAAGGAGAGATTTGCTTGATGACACCTTCTCTCCCTTTAATATGGACATGAAAGTTAATGAAATTCATTATGCTCACAGGTTCTCAAGCCATGATTTAAGTCATGGACAGACACCCACTTGGAGTGTGGGGGTGTGATACAGCTATTCAACACACAGGGTGGTGCAGCTCAACAAAGCAGAAGCCCAACTTCCTAATGTCAGTTTATTCAAAAAAAATGCATTGGATTGAATGGACCTACTAAAAAGCTGAGTTAAAACTTCCAGATCAGGCTCCAGATAATTAATTTCCAGTAATTTGGCTTGGCAGGCACTGCTGATCTACAGCCAAATACATGAATAGCAGCAATTCGTTGGTGGCGGGGGGAGAGGGAGAGTGTGTTAGGATTCCTAATTATCTGGAGAAAGTGCTTTTATGCTGTGGTTGCTGCTTTACATTATGTTCAGCCAACACCAAAGCAGAAAGCCCTGGTACTGTAGTGCACCATTTAGAGGGGTGTGCTGAGCTGCAGCCACCTCCCCTGCAGCCACTGTAACCACGGTGTTTGCCACCACCTGTTCAAAGCACTCCCATCTAGACAGCCTGCAAAGGCAGACGCAGAGGGCAGCTTGATGGCTGGCTTCTCTTCAGTATGTTTTGCCACAGGAAAAGTCTCGATGCTCCACACTTCCGTTGCATCTTAAGGAACGAAAATTTGCACCTCAAAAAGCATACCCAATTTGAGCCAAAATACTTCAATGATAATACTGGTATATCCGCCCAGGCCAGTGATGAAGAAGAGAACTCAGTGAATGAAAATTCAAAGCTTACCATGGAGGCTAACTGCTCCAAATGGAGGAATTTTATTGACAGCATCACTTTAAACAACATTGCATTACAAAATTGCTTTCTTGAACTTATACACTGACAAATGGGAAAGATGACATCTGCTTTCTGCGTGCTACACATCTAAAGCTCATGAAAAGGGGTAACTCTTTGTTTCTGCATGAGAAAAATCGACAGCAGGAATATATGAACTGTAGAAATGCTGGCATGGCATTATTTGACTTCACTCACCTTGAAATCTGTGTTTGAAAGATATGGTATTTTCTATCCGAAACCCCAATTTTAAAGAAAGCTGAGGTTTTTCCTCCATTTATTTCCCATTTTCTCCCATATGTATATGAGTTTTGTGGCCGGGCATAGCTCCTTTTTCCAGCACTTGGGAAAAATGAAAAGAAGGTAGAAATCCTTGCATATATTGTTATTTATATGATAAACAGACAATACCTGACAGGAGTCTGGGGCAAAATTCCACTCACAGTTTCACCCAAGAAGCTATTTTTACCTTTGGAGAAGTAATGGCAATGCAACTCAAACTTTGGGCAGAAGTTAACAGAAAAATTCTATTAAGAGGAATCCTTTTCTCAGTTTTCAAGACCTCCTTACAGCTTCAGGAAGAACTTGTATGGTACAGTAGTTATATAAATGACACAGAAACTATCTGCAATGATGGAAGACACAACAGAGTTTTTATGAGGGGGTTTGTCAACATGCTGTGGTTAACAGAAAATATGCCGGATCTGTAACTTATAATCCTCCTTTTCTTCATTTTTAAAAATCCTGTGCCAGAAAACACAAGGAACTCTTCTCTGTCCAGAGAGAAATTTATTCTGGAACTCCTGTCTTATATAGATTTTATGCCTCCACAATATTTCCACCTTCCCTTATATATAACTTATTTCCATTAAGTCACATGTTTTGAGGTCTAACTCACATGTGTTTCTAAGGAGCAGACAGCCATGGAGTGACTGCTTTGTGTAATGACAAGTAACAGCACAGAGCAGAGCAGTGGTTGCCAGCAGGAAATGCAAGTTGACAGGCTTGTACAAATGGCAGCACTTGAAAGAGATGGGCAGTTAGCTTTGCATTTGCATTCCCTGTGCCAAGAAGGGGGAGGCAAAGCGTTTCCTGAGAAAGGGTATAGAATGCAACTCCTTTCCTTTTGCTAGACAGGTGTAGTACCATCAGGGTCAATTCTTTCAGCGCTGGCCAGACAGGAAGAATCTCTCTTGGCATGTCTTGTGCACCTCCTGTAGTCATGGTTAGCTGTGCTAATAGTCATGGGCAACATCTGGCTTGCCACTGTAGAAGTGCAAGAAAAGGTGAAGGACCATACTGAGGTCTCAAGCCAGTACCCAAAGGCAGCCAGCATCTATCCAATCAATTTCATATATCCTAACCAAGCAAGTAAGGGGCAAGGACATGGGTTCTGGAGAACACAGAGCTTTTACAGATGCACAATGAAAATATGGTGTACAAATGAAAAATGGAAGGGCAAAGGACAGCATGGATTTCTGGCATGTAAAATTTTTCTTTCAACTGTAAGTGGATCTATATGCTTTGAGAGGCTTATGTGGGGTTTGGAACCAAACAGATAAATATAAAGCAAATGAGTATTTGCAGAACTGAAAGGTATGTCAAAAGAAATTGCTTTCAGAGAAATATGTAGATCAGAAGCCCATCAGCAGCCTTCCTGCATTAGAGATCCAGAGGCCACTTAGCAGCTGCCAACAAAATGGTTGGTGGGAGCTTGCCAAAGAGAGCCACATGGTGTTACTGGAAAAAATCTTTCACAACTGTGCTTGGCATACATGTCTGGGACTGCCAGGGAGCAGGAGAGACTGGCCAAACTGCACACTTTCCGCTGACCACAACTAGTGTGAATATACTTAAAATCAGGAATAAAAGGGCAAGCTATCGGCAGCCCTGCACTTCATCTGTGTGCACCTCTGTCTGCAGTTTTAAGCACTGTCCAGGTAACACCCAAGGAAATGAACTGATAGATGGATAGTAAGTGAGAACTTGGGCCAACAACAGTGCCAGACCCCCATACTCCCTCTTTTGAGAAGCATAGGGTCTGTGTTTCAGCTGGGAACTGGCACAGAGAAATAAGAACATGCAATTGTTGCTATGTGAGAGCAGAACATTTTTGCTGACAGTACTAAAAGAGGACACTGACTGATAACTCAGAGCCTTTGGTCATCTCCTGTTCCAGAGATGGGAACATGTCAGCCACCATCCAGCCTCATTCTTAGGAAAGGGGCAACCAGGGTACAAATGTCAACAGTTCCAGCTATGGACTATGCAATAGATGTAAATTACCCATTTTTAAATGTCTGAAATACCAAGAATGTTTTACATCCCTCATGGTTATTCTTTTGGTACTATATGACAGAACTGTCTCCAAAATTGACACAGGTGATATTCCTGTAGGAGCTGCTCTATTCGAGTTCTATAGCATAGGTGGAAATAAACATACCCAAAATACTTTTCAAATAAGCAACACAGTTGCTTCAGTTACAATGAGGACTTCTAGCATATTCCCATAACACACAAATTTATTTAGAATCACATGATACAGATATTACTCTAGACATAAGATCTTTGAAATACACATTGTGAATGTGAATCAGTGAATCATGGGTCATTTACACAGAACAGAAGATTGTAGATTAGACCATTAGGCGGAAAAAAACAGGACAAAGACCACATACATGAGGTGTATACACAGTATTTTCAAATGAACGTAATAGGAAAAATCTTTCTATCTCTGTCTCACAAGCAAAGAAAACTGAAAATGTAACAGGATATTCCATTTCTTACACTTGTCATGATAATTTTACACACTGACAAAGTAGAATATGGTAATTTCTCTGCATAGACGGAACAACTTCCACTACTTCTAACTGGAAACAATCATTTCAGGTTGCCATCTCAAGAACATCAATCTCTGAAACCTTTTTCCAAAATAATTATTCGTGCATGACATTCAATCAGCGGTATTCATTTTTTTTCTTGCAGAGTGTTCCAGACATGACTTTCAGGTACCATTTCTTCCTGTTTGAAAAAGCTGAAGTCTCTTTTACCTTTTGCAAAGAAATTGCTTCAGCATAGACTCGTAGGTTCTGGAAATCATCTCAAAAGAGCCTTGAATGTACTTGGCTGGTTCTTTTGACTGTACTCACAAGGATTGCCAAGTCCTCACTCAGAAATTGCTAAAGAACTCACTCAAAGAGGGCTATAAGCAACTGTTCCAGGAATCATACAGATCCAAGTACATTATAATACTTCCAAATAAGAGAATTATTGTCATTCAGCTTTACTCAAGTTCTCACTTAAAGACCAGCATAACAATCAAGATTCAAGCGGTTCCTGGTCTTAAGATTGGATGTCTTTAAAAAATAGATTCATTTCATCTGATTTCTATTACCAGTTATTTTAAATGATTGCCATGAAATGAGGTGCCACATGGATACCAGAGGATGCTTTAGAACAAATACATACCTAATAATCCACATGTTTTACTAAGCTTGCTGAAAGTTGGAAAGTAGATACGAATGTGAGCCCATATTTTTCCTTTCAAAGTTTCCAGGGCCTTTCTTCATCTAAGTGAGCAGATTTTACTACTAAAATATTTCTGCTGTAATATTTGACAGAAACGAGGACAGATATAAAAAAAATATATGGAATTTGGTTAAAGCCACAAATGGTAAAGGCCAGTCACAATTCAACAGGCAATGACTTCTAGTTATCAGCATGCTGAAGGAAACACTCACACTGATGGCCTTGCTCTGAATTAAAATAACCAGATCTGTGAAATGCAATTTGCATTCTGTTAAGCACGCTGCTCTCGTCTGGAGCTTTCTAAGCTGGCTTAATTGCCTGGCTGAGGAATTCAGTGTGATGTTTCCCAGACCCTTGCTAAGGGACATTCTACCCCGTAAGCACTTCTATGGCTGAATTGCAAAAACTGAGCCAAGACCCTTCTCAGTCAAACACTTACATACATGCTCTGGTGTTACCAATACTAGTAGGACTTAACTTTTTGGTTATACTGCACCTTTGGTCTAAGACAGAAAGAAGATTTGGATGTAAGAACTTACAGGGAAAATAAAATTTTTACATCAATGATTACAGATTTTTAAACCTTAAAAAGCAAAAAATAAGTGTCAATAATTGCATTTTTCACCTTCAAAGCACCTCATAGTGTCAACATTTCAAGCTGATGAAAAGGTAGGTATAGAAGAAAAATAAATAATATAACTGATGTTTAACACTTAACATAGAAGAGGGAGCTGAAAGCAATTTCAGTCACTAGGTTGCTTACATACTACACCATGACTAGAAATGAGAAGTTTCCAAGACCGTACTTGTTTAGTCTCCTCTGTTTTGGTGCTTCTCTGCAGCACAGCTAATTGGAACAGTAGGTAATCATAATAGACATAAGCTGTGATACATTTTCTTTCTAGACCAGGCAATGAATCCTATTTGTCACAACCGAAAAGAGAAGAAACAGTGGTGGGTTAACCACCAACTTATAAGGTGATGATTAGGAGCAATTTCTAATATTACCTCTTAAGTTTCATTGATACCTGATACAACATTAATCCAGACAAGAAACTTTATTAAACATAAGTAAGAGGAATTAAAGGGAGGGAAGTGAGATTCAAAACAAGATAGACTTAAGTATGGTAAGAGGTGTACCTACCTGATAATAAACCAACATTATTGACAAATTGCAAGATTAATATTATAAAAGTGTGCTAAGCCTTTCAGAGGAACTCTACAATTAAATCACCCACATACAAAGGAAATTCAAACAGAATTTTTGTCATTTACCAAGTGTATTACGCAAATTACTAAGCACACCATAGGCATAATAAAATGTGAACTGTTAAATTGATCTGCCTTCAGGCTACTGCAAACGGGTCAGTCCCACCCTTTTCTGCAGGTCCTGTTGCAGTCCTGGCCCATACTTTGTCTCAGCCCTAGCAATTATTCGATTTCAGTGCACATCAGATAGTATCGCTAATCTAATTTAAGTCACTTCTAATTTTCAGTTAAATTCCAGCTGGATGAGCAGCTTTTCCCACAGCCTCCTGAGTGCTGGAACTGGTGTAAAGGAAGAGGCAGGAGCACGTGGCAAGGGCAAAGCTGGGCACAGATGTTGTTGGCAGCATGGCCTTGCATCAGCACAAGCTCTTTATGAAACTCTGTGAGCACGTGAAAGCAAAGTGGCTACCATAAAAGGCCAGACAGCTGTGAAGGGAGGAAGATCAATTAAAAATCAGTTTTAATTGTTCTTTATGATTTCTGAGTAAATACATTTTATGCCACTTGAAATACTGATGAGTGTTTACCTGTCACTATGTTACAGTAGTTTTGAAACTGAGTAAAGTGTTCAAACATTTGGTTGATTTATACAAGAGCAGGGTCCTTGGAGTCCTGCTGATGTCCTTATATAGCCACCTCCCCACTCTACCTGCCCTGCTTTTCATTGCTTCACACAACCTTGCAAAATCGTTAATAAAATACTACCTATTTACAGAGGAGAAGGAATTAGTTCCTCACGAGACATTCACAAGAAAATGCAGCCGTCTTCTGCTGAAATCAGATCTCATGTTGGAGACAAAGCTACTGCCATTTGGAAGAGCTGGTTTTAAGAAGACTGGATTTTCATAAGTTTCATAAGTTATTTAACACGTATTAGTTACCTGAACCACTAGAAAATAACACAATTTTATGTATGTCAGTGGTAAAGAAATAACATAAAAAGGCATAAGCACTATTTCAAAGGGAAGGTTTTGGTAAATAGCTAGATTAAAAGCCCAGAAAATTAAGATTGACTTCATGTACACCTCTGAACTAAAAGGGAAGTAAATCCAAAAGAGAACCAGATATGAAGAAAAAAAAATTTGATCAATGGAAGACCTGCCAACAACAAACAATATCTGAGTCATTAGCAACAAATTGTCCACTGCAGCTTGCATCACTGAGATCCAGCTAGATGACATTGCAAGCCTTGTACTAACCAATGATTCTCCACCCCACACAAGCAGGACAAACCATCTCCCGACACTATCTATCTTCTCCACAAACATCACATTTGAAAAGATAGGTCCCTTATGTAAGACTAATTCCACTGGATTCATTTACTGAGCAATAAAACCAAATTGAATGTAAAGTCACATAACATAAATAATTTAAAGTTGAGTCCAGTGGTACTTTAATATGGATGCTCAGGAAAGATTCGTCATTCTGGGCCAGCTCAACACATACATTATCAAAGACAGATGTCTAAGCTGAAAATTGTTTTCTCTTCCTCTGATGTCCAGAAGCCACTACTAGTCCTGCTCACAGGGCCTATCACATCTGTGTCTTTTGTCAGTGCTGCATTTCAAGCACAGTTTTTATACACCTTTAAAACGTTAAATCATAGAAACCAAACCACGAAGTGTTGGATGATGAAGGACACCAAGAGATCTATTTTAACTCCTACATATGAAAAAGCAGTGTATCAATAGATATACATGTATATATGTGCCAAAGTGTATAAATATCTGAAGGGAGGGTGCCAAGAGGATGGATCCAGGCCCTGTTCAGTGGTGCCAAGCAGTAGAAAAGAGGCAATGGGCAGAAAATAACACACAGAAAGTTCCACCTGAACATGTGGAAGAACTTTTTGGTGTGACCACACACTGGAATGGATTGCCCAGAGAGTTTGTGGAGTCTCCCTCACTGGAGATTTTCCAGTGCCATGAGTTTTGGGATGACCCTGCTTGAGCAGGAAGCTTGGACCAGAGGACACATTGTGGTGCCTTTCAACCTGACCCATTCTGTGATTCTGTGAGTAAACTCAGACTGTCCCTGACACTCATGGGCTCTTAAAAATTCAGGTGATGGAGATTCTACAACCAACAAAACCTCATCTGTCCAACTTCCGAAGTATCCTACAAAAAGACTTTTATAGAATTTAATACAGATATCTTTTATTCATGTCAGCTGATTATCTCTGGCCTTATCTCAGCCAACAATGGTAACAGTTTACTGTTGGTCTTCTTGACAAAAAGAAATTTATAAACTATGACATCTTTTATAATGCTTCTCATTCTTAGACTAGCATAGGGTAAGATTTTAGATTAGATCTCTCATTTCTTTTATTTTCACCTCTGGGCAATTCAAAATTTTCCTAGTCATTTTCAAAGAATAAGGTTCCACACTGGACAGTAATCCAGGTGATGTCTCATGAAGGCCAAATTAGAAAAATAACTATTTCTTATTCCTACATACACATTTCTGCTAAATTTATTTGGTGGTTTTGCAAAGACATTACACGCTTGATTTAGAAATAAGCTGTGAATCAATAATCCCAAGGTTCCTCTCAAGGTCCCTCCTGTGGCCTTTCCTCTTATATTTCCCATTATATCTCTGTGTTGGATTTTCACTATCCTAAATGCAAGATTTCACACCGTTGTCACTCGATTTCTTTTTATGAGGAGAATTATTTGTCATTAGAATATTGCTTTCTCCTGGTTTCTTGACAGTGCATCAGTTTCATTATAGTGAAGTCTAAATCCATAAACTGATTTCTCTCACTGTTCTTGAGAGAGACCTCTTTAATAGATGCCATTAAGGAATCAAAACTTGCTGAGCAAGAAACATTCAAGAATCTAATTCAAACAAAGATTTGTGGACTCTGTCACTTTGTAAAACTTATTTCAAGGAAAGCAACATACTACAGAAATTACAAAGAATGCAGGACACTCATTTTTAACCCTGTTTAAAGGACAGAGATGTAGAATTCGCATGGCAAATATAGAATCCACATAGCAAAGATCTGATAATTTGGTGAATTATTATTATTGTGTATTAGCTACACCTTCTCATCACCCACAAAGGTGCCTGCCAGCTGAAGACAAATGAATATGTCCGAGTGCTAATGGTCTCTTCAGGAAGAGACCTGAAGCAGAAACAATAAAATATCATTAATTCCTCAAAATATGTAATTACGTTTGCAGCACAAGCCAAGAAAAATGTCCCTCCAGACTACAATGAAGCTGTTAGGCACTCTGTCCATGGCTCTCACAAGAAAATATGTATCTAATGAATTGTAATTTTTTATGCATTTGAATGTGGCAGTGTGCAGAAATCACGATGCCAGCACTGTGAATCCAGCCTCTTTCCTCACCTAAAATACCAAAGTAAAATGTAGAGTGGTATTCAGGTCTTGAAACAGCAAACAAGACTGTCAGAAAAGACTTTCCTTCATCCATCAAATGTACAAGAGCCAAAGATATCCAGAAGAAAACTTTCCTTTGATGTGATGGTCCAAACCTCCAAGCCTGTCATTCATGAGCAAGCTTTTAGGAAAGGCAGCTCTAGACTATACTCAGAATCTCTTAAGTGAGATTGTATCTCACATAAAGCACAACCTGAATGTAAGACAAGGAGCTGTAAATGACATTTTAATGAAAAGGTGGTTTTATTTCTTTCTATAAAGGTACAAGGGCTTCAGTATGTATAGTTCAGTGTAAAATACTGCTCAGACACTGAGAAAGACTAGCAGTCTAGGTACTCTAGAATGAGGGGACTTCTTTAGTTTGATGACATCTGATTACAAATATCAATGAACAGGCATTACTTCCAAGATCACAAGCTCCTTGTGTTTCTATCTCTCTATATGAAATTATAGATTTATTTAGAAGCTTCAGCAGCACAAAATGCTGCAGGACATCCTATGAACAGCAAAATCTACCATGAAAACATCTGACCCATCCTCCCTTCACTGGCCACATTAGCTTGCTGCACCAAAGTTCAAAGTCTTCATCTTTTACCTTGAAAATATTCAGCTTTCTGACAACATGCACTAAAAATTATTTCAGTTTTAATATGCACTTATAATATGCACTGAAACAAAAATATAGATTATTATATATGAATTTTTTATACTTGCATGTTTATAAACTCAAAGGGAAATGACCTTTGACTCACTGCACACAATTCAACTACATTTCACACAAGAAGTAATGAAGATGTCATTTTACACAAGGAACAGGACAAAGTAGAGAATTTTTATAGGAACATACAGCAAGGATGCATCCTAGATAGGCTGAACATTTGACTCAAAGGATCCTGTGGAGCAGACAGGTGAAAAGGACAGAGAGATACAGGTCTGAAAATATAAAAGAGGAGGGAAAACAATATGAGCAATAAGCTTGGGCCTGGAAAACCTACGAAAGGAACTAGAGAATGTTTGGATTCCTTTTCTTCAAAAGGAGATCAGTATGTATAGTCTTAATAAAGTATCAGATACTCAAGATATTTGTGTCATGTTTTGTAACACAAGAATAAGTATTTATATAACACAAACAGACACTTAAAAATATTTAAAACAATATTAA
Organism: Vireo altiloquus; assembly: GCA_013396875.1. Classification (NCBI taxonomy): domain Eukaryota; kingdom Metazoa; phylum Chordata; class Aves; order Passeriformes; family Vireonidae; genus Vireo; species Vireo altiloquus. The sequence continues at coordinate 630,377 of VZRF01014334.1, read as the reverse complement.
TAATAATATTTTTAATGGGACATTGAAATGCAGTAAGAAGAAATGTCTGTGTGTAGAATGACTGATTTGGGAACTTTTTCCTACAAAAAGATAATGAGACTGAGAAGTTAGATGAAAAAGCAAATAAATATTTATGTAGATAGCAACAGTCCCATAACACAACAATAAAAACTGTGAAGAGATGAGTATCAGACCTTAATCTCTTAAGTGCTAACAGATAAAGTCTACTGATGGGGAAGACAATGTCATGTCTGCCCACTGCAGGGTGTTCCTCTTGTTCTCTGAACCATCTGGAACTCAGTGCTCTCAGATCCATCCCCCAGACTTAAACTCTCAGTCAGCATGGTAACTCTTAGGAGCATGAACAGACAGATTCATAAAAACATAACACCAAGTTAGAATCAAATTTAATTTAGTTTTACGAAAAAGGAGAATCTCAAGAAGATTTACTTGTGAAGAGTCGCTGCACTTGCTTCTGACGATGCTCAGAGAGATCCTCTTACGTACTTCTTTCCAATATTGCAACTCTTGAGAGGCTCCTTTCCATCCAGCTCCAGGTGATTTTCCGGTATTGTAGACAGTTATCCAAACAGTGAGATACATTTCTACTAGAAAAAGACCTTAAGTGAGGATCAAAACATTGAGTACCCCAATTCATTATGGGTACTATCTATGGAATTCAAAGGCTACTTGCCCCAAAAATACCTTGCAAAAAAACATGCAGCTCTTGATCAATTCTGAGGATAGTTTTGATGGAAAAAAGCTATTGGAAGAGGGAAGGGGAAATTTACTGTTATTAAACTTTAGTAAATTAATAAAATACATTCCTTTTATTAAAAAATAATTATAAGGTTTATTCTACCAAAAAAAATGTGATATTGGATATTGCATGTATGGTTTACAATTCATTCTTATCCATATGAAGTTCATTTCCAAATTCACTTTGAAACTATGTCTGAACTAGAAAGAGCAGAGGTTAAATAGGAATGAAACAGGAAATGGAACAACAAATAAAAGCTCTGAAACAAAGTCCTATGTTTTTTGTAATCTGGTCACTAATGGCTTTATGCAGCAGGAACACTACACATGGCAGGGGGGGTATGGAAGGCAGCAGACTATTGTGTATCCAAATTCTGCCAACCTTCTCAGCAGAAAGCTGGCTAGTGTCCAAACTAACTAGGAAATTCAAAAATGCAGTTCTAAAAAAACAACCCTTTCAAGCTCCCTGATCCACATTGCTGAGTTTTTCTTTTGGACATCTTTTTTCTTTTTTTTTTTTTTTTTTTTCTTTTTAGAAACAGCTGCAGAAACATTCTTTTTTAATAATTCAGAAGTTTAACCCAAAACTGGATTAGAAATGACGTATCTGCTTAATCTTGGACCAGAAAGCTTAGGGCAGATTCTTTATAGACATTTCTGGCTACAATTCATGCCCCCACAAACACACAATGCTCATGCAGGGTCTCTTGGCTGCCTTTACGTGTAACCATCTGTTAGGCAGAGTCGCCCATTCACAAGCAGTTCCAGCCTGTTTCACAATCGTCTTGAACCCGAGCGAGAGCTGGCTGAGATACACAATTGTGCTGTTGCCACTCGCAGGAAATATCTTTGGCCTGACTGTAATGTCAATCACACTGATCTCACATATTTCTGTAGATTTTATCACATCACATTTTAAGTAACAGAACTTAAAGCCAAAATGAGCAATGAGTGGGTAATTTAAAATCTGCTTTGTAGGCACTTGTAGCTCTGGTGATTTTAGGAGAAGCTGCTCTGTAATTTAAGGAAATAAGGCAAAGAAGTGGCCTCAAGAGTCATTGACCGATGGGCAATGATACTCCTCTGATCCCAGCTTTAGCAACATTAGATTTTAAGCTTAAATAATTTCCACCTCACGTGGCTATAAGCAACATGAGAACAAACCATGAGCTATGTGATTGTTGACATGAGACCTTAAAATACAAGTTGCATGGACATCTTGTTAATGGAGGTGTAGGAAATACAAATCAAAACTGAAAGACCCAAGTGAGACTCTTAATTATACTTTAGTCAAACTTGACAGCAAATCTGTGAATGAGACTAGTGTTTCCTATTCTCTCAAAGACAGGCAGATTTTGCTCCAAATTTGATAACTGTGCTAGAAACCTCCTCATAGTTAACATTTACATCTTCACCAAAGTTTCTCCTTTAAGTGGTTTCTTAAACAAGAGAGGACAGATGTTTGAAAAATATAAAACAGACCTTTCCATAGAATAAAAAGTGAAAGGTTTTTTATCATTTCTCTGGGACGGATCATTCTCCCTACTTTTGGTAAGGTGAAACTTGCTGTGTAAGGTAATACTTTAACTAGACCAAGTGGTATAGCTGGAAAAAATGGATATGCTTTCAGTACAAGTATGCTAAGCACTTTCATGATCTGCATGCAGCACGTGCCAATATCTCTGATTTTGGTGGCTCACTATTGCCAGGTTTTGCCCAAATTTGGAAAAGTATTTGGGCATATGTCCGAAAACTCAGAGCACATTATGCATGGAAGTCCTACTGTGTTAAAAAGAAAACAGTTAAGCAGGTGTTCCAGGTAGCAATTACATTCAGATAACTGATTCTGACAGAGGCCAGAGACCCAAGACTCTCCATCAGTCTATTTTCTTACAGCCTGTAAATCCCACCAGTCTTCACAGTAGACAACTGTAGAATCTTTCTATGGGACATGTCATCCATGGCTTTGTCCTACTCACTCTCTAGGACAGCTTGCCTGCTCAACATTGCTTCTGTAATGTCTCTGCAAGATCAGGTAGGAACCACAGAAAACAAACTTGAGATTTTCTTCCCACTTGTCTCCAAGCCTGACTTCAGTGCTCTCCCATCAGTGAAAAGCATGAGCAACCAGTGAATTTGGCCTCAATCCCAGCCTTCAGACCACTCTTAAAAGTGGGTGAAGACACAGCTACTACATTTTGCTGGATTTGGGCCAAGTCATTCAGTACTTTGCAGGAATATCCAGACCCAGAATCAATTTAGAAAATTTCCTTGAACTCAAAAACCAGACTTCTTAATGCATGTTGAAATATGGACCATTCTTTAGGTTATTTGGTGACATGGAAGTCAATACTGTCATGTCTGATGTCAGAACAGTCTTAAGTCTTGCCAGTTAAAGAATAGACTCAGCTGCCAAAACTCATATTATCTTTTTTCTTGAGCACAACTTCACATCTTTTAGTTGAGCATACTACTAAGCATCCACTCCAATTCATTAGAAAAATGTAAAATTCTTAATTGCACGCATCAGTTTGACGTTAATTTTCACTGGAGTTTTTCCTCATCTTTAATATAGTCACTCTATTCATCTGTAAGAACAGCATATTTTGCAGTTTGCAATCTGACTTCTTGTAAACTTCTCATTTGGCACTAAGTGCAATGACCATGTTGATTAGAGCAACTGTATGACATGGGGCTGGAATTGCTGTCAACTCATTACAAAAATATATAAGGCCTCACTTTTAATTACTCACTTAGTAACAGATTAGTTCTTATTGCCTGCCAACAGCATGACCTCTCTCTCTTTCAAGGTCAACATAAATCAAAAGAAATCAGATGAGCTTGAACTTGTCGTTTATTCACTTCATAAGAAAATCTGTTTAACAAAAAAAAAAAGCAAGTCTCCGTTCAATAAAGAGACCATTATTAGGGCTGAAGAGCCAAATTTCCTGTTGTGTTTTTTTTCCTGAATAGCCTCAAGTAATATTCCAGGAAAAGTGCCTTGGTACTGTTTTCTTTGTGGAATAAAAAGAAAATCAGCATTAGAAACATGAGATTGCTTACAGGTTTCAAATACCAGTATGAATAAGGGTTTCCCGGTTTAATGTTTTAAGGATTAACTGTATTAGGCACTACAAAATGACATTTTTCATGTATACTTTAGCTATCTTGATCTGACAAACCTCTACAAGCTTTATACATACAGGTTGTATGTGACTTAGAATTCTGAGATTGCTGTTGAATAATACAAAAATATAAAAAATGCGCCATTTCACTTTCAAGGAAAAGACTCAATAAATAAAAATTATTAAATACAATGAAATGGTACTGCTTTGATGATTAATTATGATTTTGGGTTTTGGAAGTCTTGGCTGCATCTGTTTGTGTCAGCAAAAATTGCTCCAAGGTTTTGTTGTCACTGATGTTTTAGCACCTAGATGTTCATTAATTATAAAATTATCTTTGTGGGCCTTCTGGCCATGAAGAATGTGCTTTACTGGCCATGTACTACAAACTGTTTTTACAAAGGGCTCTACATTCATGCAAGTACTCAGTCAGTTCAGATGGAGAGCAGGTACCCAAGGGCCTGGACAAACTTATTTTCAGTCCTTAAAAAGGAAAACGCCACATTAAGAGAAGCACAGGCAGACCAATATCTCACACCCTTTATGTGTCCAAGTCTGGAAATACGTTTGATTAACACACATAAATCAGCCCTCACTCACAAGACCCAGTGTGTTAGTCCAGGTTTGGATGCTTACAAAGCTACAAGGAGAAACCATATCAGTTTCCCAAGTCTTGGTACCACTCTTCATCCACAAGACTGGGAAGGGTTCAAAATCTTCCTCTGTCCTTAGAAGAACATTTACATGATAGGTGACATTGGATGAGGTAGTTTAAGTCTTAAAGTTGACATAAAATTTATGCAATTAACTAGTAAATAATACAGATTATGTACAAAAGGCATTAAGAGACGCATTCACATTTATCTTCTGAGATACACTAACAATTACTAAGGGACAATACTTTCCAAACACTGACATCTTTGGCTCTCATGTTCAGATGTCAAACTATTAGTGAAGCACCTGACTAATTTAGTCATTTCTATATTTCTTCAGCATGATTTTCAAGTTAATTGTGGCAGGAAAAGTATAATGACAAATATATAGACAAAGCAGAATACATTATTCATACATGCAATAAAAACATCAGATGTATTGCCATGACTTATTGCAGTGCAACATGTAAGGCCTTTTTGGCCAGATGGTACACCAGATGTTTCCTTTCCTTTAGATTTGAAAAGGTCACGTGCAGCAGAATCAGTTCCTGAGGGTAAGGGTGGGGCTTAAATATTTAAAGTTAAATGCACAAATATTGAAAAATAAGGAAATATTTTAGTCATAAAAATAATTTTCTGCTTAAGTCTTATTTTTTCCTGTTCACCTCCTTAGAAGAGCGTACAAACTGTTGAGACACGCTGCAGGTAAAATCTTGATTAAGGTTTTTTTCCTTTTAATGCTCTCTCCTCAGTTTTCCTAGTTTAAAATAAATTGCATTTAATTTTTAAAGTGTAAAAGGATAAATTACATGTCTGAAGTAGCTATAGAATGCAGAGCAGGTAGGAATATACTGCTTTTAGATAGCCATTCCTTTTACAAAGAAAAAAATCAGGGGGGGATAAAACCCAACACTTTGTTTTAAGACCCACCTGCTCTCTAGATGCATTTTGCCCATGAGAAGTATAAGCAAGGCATTGCCTAGACGCAAACATGTCCTTTAAGCTCCTTTAAGCTCCTGGGTTTTTCTCTGTATCTCCAACTGCCATGTAAAAAGAATGTGGGCTCAGATCCACCATGCAGAAATCGTCACAAAAATAGGGTGTCAGTGCATGAAGTACAAGAAAGTTGTGAAGGAGTTTACTGCCAGTGGAGTGGGCAGTGCACTCAGATAATCACTGAACCACCAGACAAAGCCAGAAAATTGTCAAAGCTTCCATTAGAAAGAAAAGACATTCCCCCCCTTTATTCGCTTCCCCTGAAATAGAAGGTGGCCAGACCTGCTCCACTCCAGTGAAATGGCAGCTTTGGGCTGGCCCCTTTCCACATTTCAACAAAATTGACAGTAGCCACCAGTCCTCCCATTAGCTCCACAGACTTTTCATTGAAAATTCAGGAATGCTCCAGGGCAACCACTAAACCTGGGCCAGCCCCAGCAAGTGCAGAGGGACTATAAAACCCTGCAACATGTATGGATCCCACCTTTCCTTCCTGGCAAAAACTGCCAACCTCTCAGGAAGAAGGCAGAAGAAATCTTACACAATCCAAGATTTTACAGTTCTGAAGGGGGCCAAGGGGGTGTAAATTCTAGCTAGACCCCTGTGTATTGCTAAATTTTAAAGAGATAGTTCAGCAGGATTTGCTGGGTCTTAAAAGTGCCTAGATACGGCCTTCACAGGCATCCCAAAAGATTTGGAGCTGGAGATGGGGAGCAGAACAGGTTGGGGTTTATTTTTTTTCTGATTCCATTTACCTATCCTGAACCATAACAACATTAAAGCCTGGAAACAGAACAGACCACAAGGGAAACTGTATTAACACTGCACTCTGCTGTATGTTACATGCTATACATCCTTTCCATAATTTCTTCTCTACGACTCTGTTTAACCTCAGGGAGTAGTTTGAACTGTGGTTTGTATCATACCTGTTATACACAAAAAATTAGTCATTGAACACACTAGTGCTTGCTTCTTTAGGTATCCAGAAAATTTCTTTTCTCACCAAACTGATGTCAATGGATTTAAATTAAGGAGTTCTGTAAAGGAAACAACAAACCAAAACTGACTGTTCAGAATAACAGGTCTCCTAAATGTAGGGATTTCCCCTCACTAATCCCACTCTCATCTGTAAAAGGGTGTCTTTGAGCTTCTTCATACATGGAGACTATCTCTTCATTGTCTGTCTCTCAAATTCTCTGCAGCAGATGTTCAGATCAATTTGCACTTGCATTTTCCAATCTAAAACAGAGTCTCAATTTGTAAGTCCAGTGCCATTTCACGGGAAAGAGAACACTAAAAAGCAAGGAAAAAAAAAGAGTGAATGCACTCAAAATCAAAGCAGCACCAGTAAGCACTAGGTGGCAGCACAGCAAATGGTATTTCTTCCTCCAGTAATCAAAGTTGTTGAAAACTACAAAAGGGATTTCAAACTCAAAGCATTACTCTAAAATCATATTATAAAATTTGGAAATAAAATGAGTAACAGTACAAAAGGAGCGATGAAACACAACAATTGCTCTCCCTTCTTATAATACTAATGCTTTACAGCCTGACTCTTCACAAAACTGGATGGCAGCACTATTGCCCAACTACAAAGCTCCAAATTGTATGCTGGATGCATCTCTCCTTTCCTCAGGGTCCATACATCACCCTCAGACAACGTCTGCTCAGGCTGCTTGTTGACTTGTCTGGACAACATGGGTGTCTACAGCCTGTCAGCTCTGCCTTCACCAGGAGGAAGTTATTTCACACAGAGGATAATACAAGGACATCAGGAGGAATTTGGTGGGTATCTACAGTCTTCAACCTGAAGGAATAAGCAACACAAATCATCTGAGACCGGATCAGAAATTGGGGGTTTTTTACTTCTTATCTATTATGTACCCCCAGCTTTGCAGTTCCTCTCTTTTTCTTTCTCTGACTATTCAATATATTTTTTGTGGTCCCATATACTCTAGCACAATGCCAGGATTTTTCAGAAACATGTAGAATTCATATTCCTAAGAGCAAGCCATGATCCATCCTGGATCTGACTTAAAAACAGACTCCTTTGAAAGCAATCCTGAGCTTCAGCCTCATCCTTTGAGAAGCGCATGAGCATACACACAAGTGTGTAGATACACACAGATAATCATTTGGCTGGCATTCAGTTTAGAAAATTAATTCCTGTAGTGCTGACCTCTGACTCTTCAGCTGGTGTTGCAGAGGGTCACAGAGCAAATGTAACTGCAAAAGGATCTTATGGGACTGAGTGTCTGACCAACTGAGCAGCAAATGTAATTCAGTGTCAGTAAGTGCAATGCAGCTTGGGGGCAGAGAACAGCTACTTAAAGATTCTTAAATATGAGCCAAGACTGTTGTAAAAGGTTCTCTGAAATCATCAGCATCTTGCTTAGCAACAGTTAAAGCACAAACAGGAAGGGGAAAACAAAACAAAAAAGCAAAAGTATAGAAAAATATTAGAAATCATCAGCATGACCAATCCATCCATTCAATGGGAACAGAAGATACAGCAAAACCAGAAAGTGTCTACAGAGATGCACAAATATATGAGACTGTTTCCATTTGATGAAAGATCAATTAGACTATTGGTCTTCATCTTGGAAAGGAGATAACTGAGACAAAAGGCAGTTTTAGAATCATGACTGATATGAAGAAACCAAAGAGAAATCAATTACTCTGAATTTCTCATCATCTTGGAATCAGTGGGATCTATGTAATTATTAAGTATGAGGCTAAAAGTGGACAAAATTTTTTTTTTTTTAAATCACAGTAATCAGCTATAGTGTGGAACTCATTGCCACAGAACATCATGAGAAATCAGAAGGATTTTAGAAGGGCCAAACCATTTCAAGGAAGACAGTCCAGCCACGACTGCGTAACATGATGGCCCAGAAGAATAGTGGGGCATCTCATGCTGTTTATAAATCATCAGTTATATAATGCAAATAATGCCTACTAGGAAAGTTTTACTCTAAAACTCCCACTGATAATAATTTCCCTAAGTATCAAGTACATGGTCCTGTCATAGACAGACTGCTGGTTCCATCCAATATAGCTGTCCTTGAATGTTACACTAGAGAAAACACTACTTCTAATGCATATCAAACCTACAAACTAAAGATTACAAATTTGTGGTAAAAAAAAAGAGAAACAATAACAAAACAACAACAAAAAAATCAGCCAGGACAAATAGTGAGATCTGGACAGAGCCATTTTCCTTTTCTGACATGAACACTTGAGTCAGCCTAAAGATATCAGTATTACGCATGAACATCCAGAGACATAGTCAAGGGCTGATGGAAGCATTCAGTCAAACAGTGGCCTTATTAGAGTAATGGATTTTCTATATGTTCAGTGTATATTTGAGGCAAAAAGCAAAAGCTGAACGGTCTAGTTTCTAAAATCCACACTTACAATGTGTATTTTGCCCAAATACTAAGGGAAAATTATTCACTATTCTATAGGCTCTTTGCTCCACTGCAATTTGACCTGTCTCTCCAATTTGAATTCCAAATGGGAACATGCTCCAGAGCATTCCCAACTGTTTGAAAATTAAAACATCTCAAAAAAATACATCAGGCTTTTTGGCTGAACTGTTGCAGATCCAGATGGTACACTGGAGATTGAGTGGGATGTTTTAGCAATTTCACTGAAAATTCAGCCAACCACCAGATCATCAGTTTATTGTCCCTGTGTCACCATATTTAGTGATAATCAGGGAAACTTCTTTCTTTTTCAGGATGTTTCCATCAGCAAACAAGGCTTGCAGGTTTATATTCTTTCCATGTGCCCCACTCTTACAAATTTCATGGAGATACATGCCAGGAAGAGGCATACGGATGCATTTTATTAATGTTTTCACAGATAGAGAGGATGCAGAATGAATGGAAACATCTTCTTATATGCCAGAGAACCCATCCACAGGATCACTATAAGAATCCTGCTCACAGAATCCCCTGTGCCTGCAGCGGAGAATTTTCTCTCACCATGTGGAGAATTTTAAGGGAAGAGAATTAATGGATAGGACATTAGCTGTATTTCAGGGAGTACACAGGCTGGGGTACACAATTAATTGTCCTGAAGACTAGAAGATACTACAGTGAAAACCAGAACAATCCCCTGTACACAAAAGGGAATCAGCCTTTATAACTCCTGCCTTTGACTCCAATCTCTACATGATTTTAAGAAAACATGATTTTAAGAAAAACATGATTACAAACATGATTTTAAGAAAAACCATATTTTATTTTCAGATTTTCAATAGTGAGGAACTTGCTAGGCTGTTCCAACATTGAATTACCACTATATATTAGGTTGTTATCAACCAGACAGAACAACCAGTTTAGACCACTGTATGGGTTTTCTTGTATACTTGTCAGTCTAGCTCTAAAGACTTGATTTCTTATTTAAAGGAAAAAGTAGGCTGAACTTGTTTTCTGAGTGGAAAACATATTTCCCAACCTTTTGGATCATCCTTGTAGGTTCTGTTTGAATTCTGTCCAAATTTTTTCAAAATTTGACCTCATGATCCTGATGTGATCATAGGTACTAAATATGGAGGTAATATTACTTCCACATAGTTGTTTAATATTCTTCACTCTATACATCCAAGGGTTCTTCTTGTGAGGAGCTACTCTCTCCATAGGAAAGGTTGGTAGTTTCCAGAATGCTGGAGGAGAAAAACAACTATAGCCTTACAAATTTTACTACAACAGGACCTCAAAGAGTCATTCCTGTTATTGCTACAACTGCCAAGGAAGGAATCACAGGCGCAGGAATCGTGGCAAGAACAGTTGGAACAAGGGCTGGCAGCTTCCAGCAGCAACTGCTGCCATACCTCTCTTACCTTCTTCACCCTTCCCTTTCTTTCCCCTCCTCCCTATTAAAGGTTGCAAGAAAAGCTGTAAATCTCAACACTTCCAGCTAACTCTGTGTCCAAGATTCACTTCCTACATATCTTTCTTGCTTTTTTCTGACTGGCTTTAACTCAAGTTTGGCCTAACCTTGGATCCCTGGATTACCATTGTTCATTCTGCTCCCATTTTTCATTCTGGGTCCTCTGGCTCCCCAGATGCTCACATATAGTTAAATATGCACCTGGGCCATCAGGATAAAAGCCACATTGTATAGACATGGCTGACATGCCCTTTTCCTAGACAGCTGAGCCTGCAATTTGCGAAAATTAAACTCCTTTTCCCATACTCGGGGCTGAAAATCATCAAGACTGCAGTTAAATAATGGGGAAGTGATACATGATGGAAAGGACAGAATGATATTTACTACTAATAAGTAAATTTTATCTTCCAAATCAATTAAAAATGTAAGAAGTAATATATTTTTAAATTACTAAAATGCAAAGACATTAAGATATGTACAGGTAAGTTATAAAAATTTATGCAGTGACACCTTGGTCACCTTGGTTGGAAAGCTCTAATGTAATAACTACTCCAGGGTTAGTTGTGCTTGAGGGGAAGGAAAAAAGATAGAAAAATAGCATTTGGAAATCAGACACCTCCATCTAACAAACAGTTAAAAAATAGTTTCCAAATATAATTTAATCAAGGTATCTACAAGGTATCTGCCAAGAAGATATTTCTCTGCAAGATGCAGCTGAGCAAGTGGTAGGAAGAGGGAGTCGTGGTGCTATACCACTGCTTTGGGTATGACATGCAGCACTGAACATGCGTGGAAGACACTACAGTCAGCTTAGCTGCTGGTCCCCCCAAAAATATCTGCCCAGATGCCCTGAGGATGAGCGTTTTTGCCCAACAATGTTGCTCTGTGTTCAGTGAATCTCACTGCAAACTAAAGCAGAGAAACACGATCTTGTAGGGATCTGAATCCAAGGCCACACTCTCTACAAGGATGCAAAGAGGTTTATGTTGAATGTTCCAGTTTTGGATTAACTCTGATTTCAAATGTAAATATGTCTAATGCACCTCATGTGACTCAGGGCATAAGGGCTCCTCCCAGTTTTGACCCAGTTGTTACTGCAGAACTAGTTTTTCAAGCTGTGAAATTCACTTTATAGCAGGGCCTTAAAACCTTGGCAATGTCTTTGAATGACAAATGCAGGCCTCCTCTGAAATACATTTCAGCTATGTGACCCTGATTTAAGTTAAAATTCATAGACTGTTAATTAGCATGTGAAACAGGAAGTTTCTAAATAGCTCACCAGGTATGTATTTGGCAGGCAGTACACCGACACTTGAAGTGTGGTTAAAAAAACTCACTCTTTTTACATCACTGAAAGTTTAATAAATATTTATTTCTTCAGGGACCTCCTATGTTAATGAAACCTGTCTGCTCTCGTTTGGATCTTTAAAACTCATGTGTTAAATAGTAACGCTGAGGTAGTGTCTCTGAAATTGCACCGCTAGCAGCAGAGCAAATACAGAGCATAAGTGTTTTTTCTGTCTATTTAACAGTTTTTATGTGTCTGCTAAGTGCTTGTTTTCTGTTTTGTTAATCATTCCAACTCCCATAATAATCACACAAAAGAGGAAATCACAATTTCAAATGCTACCGTTTCTCTGGTTCTCTAGAGCTAAAAGGAGGAAGCAGGATTAGATGGCTTTCTCAAATGTTTTTTCTTTTGCTAATCATGTCAAAATCACATTTCTGTGCCCATTATATAGTCAGATAACCCATCAAAATGATGTGCTATTTGTTTCATATCAGGAAGCAATTCCATTTACCATATAATAGTCATTGTCCTGAACTAATTTTTTATCAATGTCATTGTTTTCTAAGACCTTTTGCCCTACCCTCAAAACTTATTCAGCTACTGGTGCATAACTTGCACTTCTACAGGTTAATTTTCCGACCCTGGAATGACACACTACGNCTCAAAACTTATTCAGCTACTGGTCCATAACTCTGCACTTTCCAGCCCTGGAATGACACACTGCATGTCAGTACTGCCAGGCAGGCTGGTGCAACACGTAAAAAAGCGCCTTTGGTGCCAAGTGCCACATGCCAAGAGTGAGGAAATTCACAGAGACTCATTCTGAAAGGAGCCCTGCTCAGATCACTCTCTTTACGGCAGACTTACTCTCCACCTAAGTCACCTCCTGGCTTCCAGTCATGCTTTAACTTGATCTTGAATTTGTTCTTTCTTGTTTCGAGACAATGCCTGTGTATGTCATGTCACCTACTGAGCTAGATAACATCCTGAGGCTCCTTCCAACCTCACCTGGCTTACAATCCCATGGGTGCTACCGAAAGAAAGTCTGCAGCAGCGTGGCACTGTGGTTATTTCATGTGGTTCATGACCCTTTACATTTGTTCCTGTCACTGTGTGAGCATGGAGATGCATTTGTTAGTGCACAGGAAATGTAGAAGTCTGCTCCTATATAAAAGTGACCTGGTGAGAGATGACATGGTTGGGTTCAGGGAGTTAAAATACAGTCTTATTTTCATTCCTAGTCTCAGCTTTGTACTATACTACTGAGATTTTACTGCTTCTTTGAACAAAGTTTTCATGCAGCAGTGGATTCCGGGAGATCTGGAAATCCAGACTTTGCAAAGCCATATTGACTACAGAATAACTCAAATTCCTATAATCCTATGAGAGATTTAAAATATTGGAGATGCAGCTTCATTTATATGTCCTTTCCTCCAAATGAAACCTGGAGGTAATACTTGACACTTATTCCCTGCTCCATGAGAAATGTTTCTCCTGCAGTTGCAAGGCTCCTGAGGCAGCTAAAGCGATACTGGAAGACATTCCAGGAGTGCCAATGGAGAATAAGAGACTGAAATAGCCATGGGAGTTTTAATGGGAGTTTTTGTACTAAATTTTATACAATCTTGATTCTTGGTCATACCAGCTTCAGGTGGTACCTCATATTCTCTGAGTAGAGAACTTTACTTTCAGTCTGGACAAATTCATGAGCCTGGAGGGCAAGGGAGGTGATGGTGCTGGTGATGTTAGGATTACTGGAAATCTAGATTCTCAATATTGATGATATATTGATATTGCCAAGCAAATGCCACATTTTACTATTGCAGGACATATGTTTTCAGTGTAAAGTTTCAGCTCAAAGCTTGGCTGTCTATTGCTTTCTGAATTTCCAGCTTCAAATCCTAAATGTGTGTCTCTTAATTTATCCAGCCTAGAAGTACATCTGTTCAGTATTTGGCATACGAAATATTAGGAGGTATGCACTGAAGAAATATCCAGAACAAGTTATCAACCTACATACCAAAATAAAATTAAACTGAAATTTAAGACCTAATTTTACCTCTCTGATCTGTCTGGCAGATCTTCTCACTATTACTCTCTTGTCCAGTACATGCATTCCCATGACGACAAATGGGCTTTTATGTACACAAAGGCAATAAAAAGAGTGGTGACATTCACCCAGCAGACACAGTACAGATGCCAATGATCAACTGGCATGGAATTAAAGAGAAGGAAAATAAGAAACTTTTATGAGGTTCATCCTGCAGCTGGAAGAAAAGACCTTAGCATACATCTCAAAATGACAAGGTAGAGGAGCTAATTTTGCACTTCAACATATGAATTTCCATTTATTATAATGATTCTTTTTATAATGCACAAAACATCTAAATTCTGAAATCTATTTTCATTGCTCAATTTCCACTAAAAATTGGCTGATATATGGTTTTTCCATAGAGACACTTTGAAGAGGAGCACCTGTTCTTCCTGTTGGGAGGAGACAGGAGTGACACATACTGGGACTTCCCATGTCAGAATATCCTATTATTTATTTCAAGCACTTTATGTTTCTTTCACAAGACAGTAATCCATGTTCCAAATAAATGACCACTGAAACTTACATCCAGTTATCAACTTCTTTATCCCATTTTATAGACAAAGAATATTAGATACAGAAATTACTTGTCCAAATGACTGCATCACTGGCAGGACAACACTTCTCTAACATAAGAAATTACAGTATAAATAGTTTCACGTGCCCCAAGTTAATCTAGTATTTTAGAAACTGATCCAGTTATAACTGCTTTAAATTAGCACCAACTATTTGGCAAAAGTGCTTTTTAAAACAAATGCAGCATATAAACCCAAATTTATGATACTTTTAAATGGTATTTTAGGAAAAGTTGTATCTTGCTGAACAAATTAATGTCAAACCTTATTCAAACAGACTGCCATAACTTCAATCATCAAAAGGGAAGGATCTTGTGTTCTATACTATTTGAAATTCTTGTGCTTTGAATGCAAACATTTTGATGAGATTGTACTAGACTGACAGTCATATGACACTGAACTTTTTAAACTGTGTCTACTATTAAAAATATAAAGCAAAACAAATTTGGAATTATTGCATACATGAGTAATGTAGTTCATGTGAAGTGTGAAATCTGTAGCTGATTCCACTTGTATCACATCCTGCTCTGCAGTGCAATCAGTATGTTTGATACAAATTCTTGATCATTTATCGGGAAGAATGTTTGATTTCTAGTTTGTCTGGGCACCTTATTGAAAGCCTCTGGTTATTGACTTACAAATGTAAGATATTTTGCCTGACTTAACAGGCAAGCTGAAACCACTCCCTGTAATACTATTTTCAGATTGATACTATTACTACAGAAACTCGTATTTGCTGCAACCTGCTTGAACGAAAAGCAGCAAGAATTTTTTTTATTGAATATGCCATTCTGAGTTTCTAATTGCTGGTTTCATCTTTTGCATTTTCCTGAGCAAGGGGTGACATATAGATCTTGTATCTGATTTTTTTTGAACTTCAGAAAGATGCAGTACATTCTGAGTCTTCACATGCAAGCCTATTTTTATGCTTTTATGTTAGAGTCAGAACCATCAAATAGTAGAAGCTTGTTGTCTAAATTTTTTGTTTGGCTGATTCAAAAGAAATATCTGAAAAGTAGCTGAATTTGTAAGATTTTATGATTCAAGAGACAAATGGAAAGCAAGGACCATGAAAGAGATGCAGCCATGACTGCAGTTCACACTGTGAACCAGACAGGAGATGAAGGTGGATACAAACAGAAGAATAAATACCATTCTGAAAATGATGTGGAGTATTTCAGGTCCCGTTCTCCTCCTAGCAGAAGTACATCACTTACTGTATTTTTGGTTCAACGTGTTCTACTGAGTCGCCATGGAAAGGGCTGATAAAGAATGTGTCCTTTTTAAGTTTCTTTTACTGTTCAGAGCAGTGACCCACAGCCTCAGGAGGACACAACTCTGTCAGATTCGTGTTAATGACTATCTCTGTACCCTACACATTGTAACACACATTTTAGATTTTACACTCTAGCACATTGTGTGATCTACAACAAGCCCTAGAATTGTAGAAATGAAGAATTCACTGAGACTCACAATGCAACAGAAAGACCAAGGCAAACTCTGGAATAAAGTAAAAAAAGACTTTCAGAGATGACCTTCAATTATTTTTGTCACTATCAAGACTATAGGAACTGCTGCCGAAAACTCCAAAGAGACCACAGACAGTGAGACAACTCTGCATAACATCTCCATGTGCTCACTCATCTGCACTGGGATCATACACAAGCCAAAATTAGGACTGCAGCTTTCTTGTGCTCCATATCGTACAAAAGGTTCTCTAGATACCTGATAAAGCAGCCAAGCTTGCAAACCATCAAGACAAAGAGTTCACTCTGTTCTCTGGTGCCTATGTTCAGTTATAATTATTTCATTCAGATTTTGAACCAGCAGAGAGGTCTGTTTGGACAGAGATCTTTGCAAACAGGTGTCTAACAGTAAGAGCAGATCCACATTGGGCTGATGTTTACCCAATATGCTGATTCCTTACAGCAGCAGCTGTGACAAGGGATTATAATAAATGAAAAGGGATGGTATCAATAAAAGGGACAATATGGCTATACAGTCTATGACAACCACCATTATCTAAATGACATCTTATTAATTTTCTTTCTACAATTTTAATAAATAACTCATCCTTATTTCTGAATGTTCTGTAAGGTTAATATCTAGGTATAGTATGCTAAACAATGTGTTTTTAGAATGAATCAAGCTGACACACCTCCGTGAAATGGATGCTTTTCAAAATTAATGGGAAAACAGCAACCATCAATGCTGACATTTGAAAAATAAATACATAAATAAATGAAGGGAAGAGAGGCAGTGAGCCTTTTAGATTTCGTAGCCTTCAAAAATCACCCAGTACACCACATTACATCCTCACTTTTCAAACAAAATCCCTTTGACAGTACAATATAGCTTTTAGATTGACCAGCTAATCTATTATTTAAGCAAATGACTACCAGTTATGATGGTAAAGATGACCAACATCATGCGTTCAAAAAACTCTCCCTGTTAGGAAAATAACACATAGTGAGTCTTGCACATGCTACCCACAGACAGATAGACAAACAAATCTGAAATATTTTAGTGAGAAAAATGTTTACAGGAGGCTCAATTCTCACCTCTATTCTACTCTTGCTACTACAGTGACTTTAATAGCTCCAGAGAGGGTCAAATATGTGCATTGCAGCCCAGTGTTCTCCAAAAGGCACAGCTGGTCTCCTCTACAGTTATCCTCTGAGCTCTCTGGAAGCAAATTGTCTTTGATGCAGTATCTCCAGGAGTATCTTTCCCACCATTTCTCTTGATTGTTCCAGTGACATAAAGGGACACAATACTTACCACAACTTAAAGTGCATCCGTCTTCCAACACCTTCCAATTCCCACAAATTTCTTTCCAGGTTCCTAGCTTCTAGTACAGATCTGTCTGGGAGTTGATAATGCAGAGGTGGCTGAGCTGACTGCCTGCCTCCCATTTGGATTCCAGACAGGATCAGATCCTTTTCATTCAGGACATCTGTCCAGCTTGGCAGCCACTGGTGTCACCACCAAACAGTGTCACCACTCAGCATGGTCATCATACCAGTACAGCCCCGAGAGGAGAGCACAGCGTTGTAATGATGGAACGTCAATCCCCTTACAGGAAGGGTTCAGAGTCTCTTAGGAACGTAGCTTCTACTGCTCTGAATGTTAACCAGAGCATAGATCATCAGTCTTTCCTGAAGGCAAGTTTTGCAGATATCCTTAACAGTAAAGGTCAACACATAATCAGAAGTAAACAGACTGAAATCATGTGTCATCTCAGTAAAACCCTGGAGCTGCTGGCCTGTAAGGATACAGTTACAAGTACTGAAGAAAGATGCCAGGGATAGAGGAATAAACAAAGAGCCACCTTTCCTGGCTGTACAGTGCTCAGATGGGAAGCTCTGCCATATCTGAGAAGCACAGTACAATTTCTGTCAGAAGCACCACTGCAGTGACAACTTGGTCTTCACTAGACACAGGATATCTTCTCCCAAATTAATTTTGTCAGAACCTGAATTTTTGATGTTGACCTACCTGCTGAAAAATCTAACTTAGCAGCAAAGGCTTTAGACACTCAGAGATACAAATGCAGTCTTGCTCTCCCTTCAGGCAACACACTCTGAAGGTCTACTGAGGACTTATCAAACCTAAAGTATAGAAAACAAAGTCTAGAACTGTAGTCCTTACTGGCAATATGAGCTATCATCATCTTGTTGGTAAATCAGTCAAAATAATAGCAGTTTACCAAAGTTCCTCAGCACTTTGGAAAATATCAAACCACTTATTTGAGTGCCTAAATTTGAATTGTTCACAAACGATTGGTCTAATGGGCAAGAACTAATGGGACAAGCCAGGACTCAAATCATTAGTGAGGTCTGCTCCAGCTCTCATCTCTCAAATATTTTTGACACTTAATTTAATTGTCTGAAGTGCATGAGATAGGAAGAAAAAATACTTAGTTATATTTACCAGTTTTTTAATTAAGTGTAATATACATTTCTAGATTGAAGGGTTGTTTTAATGAAGATCTTGTCAGAATCTGTTCCCCAGTAAAAGATACAGTATCAGCTGATATAAATCTCCAAAGTTCCACTCATTATGTGGATTACTTAATACAGATGGCTGATAACTGTTTGAAAATTCCCTTGTTTACTAGTCTATGCAAGCCTCAATTCACATGTCTAAATGCATCCCTATTAAGGAAAAGTACTTAAGCATGTGTTTAATTCCCAAAGTCCCAGGCTCAAATGCTTTCCACAGTGGAGCTGTTGTAACTGTGATCGTCTAAAGAGGCTGCTTTCCAGAAGAGGGGGTGTTTTTTCTGAATGAAGGCCACAGCTCATTTTAGAAATATGCAGCTGTCTTACCGAAATAAATGGCACACTTTTATGGTCCCATACCTGGGTGAAGAGACTACACTTCAGCAGGGCAGTTTACCCACTGTGCTGATTCCCTACAGCAGCAGCTGTGACAAGGCATTGCTACTGAATTAAAAATCTGTTTTCTGGTCATCTGGAGTCTTAATTGCATGATTTCAAAATGTGGGAGGAAAAAAGTCAATATTTTGTAGCTCTCAGACCTCTATGAGTTTCATGATTCTGGGAAGAAGTAAAATTTTATGAATCTGCACTAGTCATTGTCAATTTAAAATGAATATAAAAACACATTTTAGAGCAAAAGTTTCTTTTCCGGAAGAAATGTTGCATTATTTTTTAACCATAATTTATATAATTCCAGCAGTTTGGCAACCTAGAAGCCAACTTTTTTTAAACTTACAGTAAAAATTTCTGTATTAACAGCATAGTTTCTGTTCATCAACATTCTTTTTTCCATTTTTTTTTTTTTTTGGTTTTCAACTCTATAAATCCTAAATGTGCCTTTCATTTGATTTTTCCACACTTTAAGTACATCTGTTCAACATTTGGTTCATTATATATTAGGACATATGCTCTGAAGAAATATTCATTTTACTTTTCAGCCTACAAAGAAAACGCAACAAAGCTGTACTAAATTTTTTCAGTAGCTCCCACTTAACCAGCTAATTCCCACACTTACTGAAAACAGAGCCCTGATTTAATTGACACGTGGATAACTCTGTGCGAAAAATATTTACTAAAATATCACAGAATCAAAAGATGGTTGAGGTTGGAAGGGCGCACTGGAGGTCATCTAGTCCAACCTCCCTGCTCAAGCTCTCTAGAGCACATTCAGGATTGTGTCCAGGTGGTTCCTGAGCACCTCCAGTGAGGGAGACTCCACAGCCTCTCCGGGCAACCTGTTCCAGTGTTTGGTCACCACACAGTGAAGAAGTTCTTCCTCGTGTTCAGCTGGAAGTCCTGTGCTCAAGTTTCTGCCCATTGCCTCTTGTCCCATCGCTGGGCACCACCAAGAAGAACCTGGACCCATCCTCTTGGCACCCTCCCTTTGGAAACTGAGAGACACTGATAAGATCACCCCTCATTCTTCTCTTCTGAACTAGAATACAGATTCCAGTTGCTAACTCTTAGAGTCATAGACAGTATTAAAACAGTTTTACGTCCTTAATCTAACTTACAGCAAGTCACATCAGGTTAGAATTTATTTTAGTAGAAACTGTGATCTCTTTCACTACCTCCCTCAATGGATATCTCTTACCCTAGTGATACCTGTCAACCTCTGGGAGGATGGTATTCCCACCTATTAAAAAAAGATCTCTCTCTTCTTTAAATTTAAAAAAAAAAAAAAATCTCTCTCTATAAAATAATGCTAAAGAAACATTACTCATAGATCTAAAGTTGTTACTGTCCTTTTATTCTGTTAAAACCCAGAAAATAGCATAGCAGATGTGCTAAATTCTAGTGGAAGCCAGATTAGTTTGGGCAAAGACTGGTAGCAATAAATATATTGTACACTTTATGATGCAAACCATGTCAGCTCCTCAGTGCTATGCTCCAAGTTGCACCAAAAAAAAATTAACCTGTACTACTCTACTGATCTAAGTTCTGAATTCCAATAGGTGTGACATCAGCACAAATTTTAGTGGAGCTGCTTCTTCAGTTATGGGATGGAATCGTCTGGCCAAGGCACTGACTTTTTTGCAGGCTGATACAAAGATACACAGGGGTACAAGTCCACAAACCCTACCTTTGCACACCAGCCAGGCCTGATGACCAGCAGCACACAGACTGAAATGGAATACAGGCTGGCTTCTCAGACTGGGACGACAGCAATGACTCCAAACAAAATTTGCCTGCTTGCAGCCTGCTGCTGTAAGGGCCACAGAAGTTCTCAGGTCACTTGGCTACTTGTCAGACAGTGAGACAAACCCAACTACAAGTTGCTTCAGCCAATCTCTTTTTCATCTGAGCACAGAATCCTCTGGTCCCAGGCTAATTGACTACATGCAATGGCCTCAGAAAAACTAAAATGAGGGGGAAGTGGAAATGTGTCATCTGCTTGAAGTCTCATGCCGATTTTCAAAGGACTGCACTTCCCAGCTGCCAAATCCCTGCATAAGATGACAGGTTTTGTTATGAGAGAAGAGTCAGACTGAGAGTGCAAGGTACCAGAGGAAGCTAGAGCACGTGCCCCTAAGATAACAAGGAAATCCCATGGTCTCTGGAGGAACAACCATAACCTGAAGCTGCCAGCACTGAATGTTCTGCAGTCTGAAGGTACAGATCCCACTGGTGGACAGTTTATAGCTGTTTTCTGTCCTGGATTCTGTGTTTCGTTTGTGGTGGATCACAAGCAGTAGAAAATAGGGAACTATGGATTAGAAATTTTACTGAGTATCTCCATTACAAGTTACCTTGGGACAGTTGGATTCATTCCCTGCATGTTCCTCTGCAGAGAAAAGTCTAGCTTCTGTCTCTTCAGTCACCCCCACTATTGCAAACAAAAAGAGAGCATGGGATCTCATCAAGCTCACTGTAATTTCATCTTAGCTCTTCTAATGATGGGTGTATTATTTCTGGGGGGCTCCCATATGTAAGGGATGTCAGGATCCCTTCTGAAAGAAAGAAATTCACAGAACAAATCTTGTTCTCCTTTCTGATATGATATATTAAGTGCTATGCAGTGAAATGGTTCAGCTACTAAGGCCTAAGATTTGTTCTCTGGTTATATCATTTACCACTAGGCACTGCTGCTTTCTTTCTGGAAAACATGCAACTTGCCAAAAGACCTAAAAATAATAGCTATATAAGTACTCAGGGAAACACCATTCCCTTTTTTAACAGTTCTTTTCTTGATAGGAAAAAAAAAAAACAAACCCAAACAAAACCCAAACCCTTTCAGTTCTGCCATTCTAATAGCATATAAAACCATTTAATTTTTCCCTCCTGGATGCAAAATTAAGTAACTGATGATTTTTTTTTTTTTAATGTGCGTGTGTGACTGCTTGGATTAGTAACAGTGCATACTTCAAGCCTATTACTTAAAACTGCCTGGTTCTACCCTGTATCAGAAGTAGAAAGCACCAAACCGAACCTGAGTAACTCCTGCAGAAGGATTACTCAGAATTCCATCCAACTGTTACTGTTGTCCAAAAGGTGGCATCAAGATTTAGTTTCTTCTTTGGATTTGGCAACATCATACCCTCAACAGATTGGTAATTTTTCCTGATCTCATTTTCCAGTTTTTTGACTACTCAGTGTTTCTTGTTAAAAGTACTCTGTTGCATCCTCTCCATTTATTGACTTATAAAAATCAGGATTGGTTTTGGATAGAACTGGTAAAAAGTACTGGAAAGGTGGTAAGCTGAACTCCCCAAGTGAAATAACATTTGCAGACAGATATTGCTGTTATGGGGGATAATAAGGAGAATGGTTTAGGCACGAAGTGATTTTTATTTTCATAATATACCACCAAGTGCTGCATGCTCAGTATCATGAGGCACTCTGTTACTGAATTCACCTTTGGGAAATACTGCTGAAGTAAAAGAGTCAAACAAACTGTCCTGGAAGGGTTCCACGAAGGGTCATGACCATATTCATCTGCCTCCTATATGAAATATCTTTTTATTCTGTCCCCAAAAGGTAACACTGTGGGCACTCTCCCTCAAATAACTCATCCACTCAGCTACATTATAAGCACAACTGGCCTTAGATACATAAGGCTAGGAGAAAAAGCTTTCTCTATCTTTTCTCACCACACCCTCTGAGCATCCACTTGGACCCCTGTGGGTGTCACTGCTTCCTACAGACAACCATCAAGAATCAGCTTTTCTATATTCTTAATGAATCCCAGTGTTGTTTGTGCTGGCTAACGCACAACATTTTAGAAGAGCAGCGAAAGCTGAGACACACACCAAAAAAAAATAATCAAGTGTATATCAGATCCATCGTTGCCTGTTTGCATGGGCCTCTGTGGAAATGCTGACTTGCTTCAGAAGAAGGGAGTTATGTGGGCAAACACACTGCAGTCTAGAAGCTGGTTTGGGGCTGCTGTTCAGGCTGTTCTAAGAAGAAAGGCTTTGGATGGTGCATTGTCCTACGCAGCTCCTACTGATCTTCCATTTGATGCTGTTCCTGCCCAAGAGTTCTTTTTCCTTCATCTGTTCCTTCCTGGCGTCACCTACAGAAGCAAGGTCACCTAGGTGGGAGGTCCATTTAATTTATTATTTGAGCATTTAGAAAAGTATAACTTCAGCTTGGCTATCTGGTGAGCCAAATCACACCACTTTATTTGAAGTACAAACATTTTAATAGTCAATATTTAGCCCCAAATGTAATCCCAGTAATTTTTCAGTGTTCCTTATAGCTTAATTTTCTGTTACCATTTAGCCAAATATACTAAAGGTTTCTGGATTACAAATTACCCGAAAACCACAACATTTAATGGCATTAGATTAAACTTACTAATTTTTTCCCTTACAAAACTAAACATAGTATAAATTCTTTTTAAAAAATTTTATTGCACATTTTATGCTTTGAGAAGCACTGAAAGTACATGGTTTCCACCAAGCACACGTGACTCAAAGGAATAAAATCTGCAGTTAGACTTGTAAAAAGTATATTATTTTTAAAGCCCTAACCCAATGTAGCGGAAAGGTCTTGTATGTCTTTACCTCTTTTATAGGCGAATATTAAGTGCAAACCCAACCCTTTATAACAATGTATCATCTGTTTCAAATTGGAAGGAAATCAACTCTCTAATAAGGTAAAATAACATATAAGTTAATTTTCTAATTGAACTCTCTGGTCTTGGACTGCCTGCAATAAACCTTGACAATCTGAGACCTAAGCAAGCTCTGGTATTTTGGAGAGTGGGTTGAATGTTACTAATTATAGATAGCTGACTATTTCCACCAGTATAAAAAAGACCAGTTGCCTGCGCACTCAATATTCAGGGCAAAAAGCCACGGTAATGCCATATTATTGTTGAGAACTGAAACCCAAAATATTCAGGAAATTCTGAGCCCTGGTTCTCAAAGTAATTACAGCTCAGCAGTATCCTCTCATGCGGTGTTAGGAAACAACTAAAATCTCATCATTAACATAATCATTGGACAGGGCTTTTCAGATACTTGCAGCCTTTGGGGCTTTTTTCCCCAGACAGTGTTAATGACAAACCACAGTGGAATTCAGGTGTTTGTGAGCCAGCAAGATTTTGAATGACATTCTGGAAAGGAAAAATTTCACAACACTAGTTGCAGTTGCAGCGTTATACTATAATGCTGTTTAAAGCCTATTTAAAGCCTATTCTAAGCCTATTCTCCTGAGCAATGAGGACATGCATGGTACCTTTCCCCTGTCCCTGACTGCTGTTTACAAATTATTATTATGAAGTATGTGCACTGCACAAAGTATGCACACACACTAGACAGCACAGAGTTTAGGAGGTCTGTAGTCCCCATTTTTGGAAATGCTGACACTCAAAGACATTAAGATTGCAGACACTCCCCATATCTGACAAATAGGACTGGAATGACAAGGAAAAAACTATATTCCTTGTTGAAAGGCCATTCTGTCTCCATTCCACAGCCACCCGAGGTGTAAACCCCACAACCTCACCTGATGCTCTCTCTCTGTGCACTGGAACATCTCTTGAACATATTTCCTTCCTTGAACATTCCTTCAAGAGGAAGCTGCCAGCAGAAACCCCAACAAGCCATATCATGGAGGTCACATGAAACTAAACCTGTAACTGCCAGTAATTTTTCAAGCGTATATGAAAACAAAGTTCAGTTAGAAGGAGGGGAACCATACTGAAATGGTTACACAGAAAAAATAATACAAGAATGCATTTGTGTGAGCTACTTTGTCTTATGTAGGGCTGAAAAAGAAAAAAAAAGACAGTTTTGTTTCAGCCAGTAAAGACCTCTATTCTGATAGACAGTGGCCAAGTACACTGTTACCACTTATGAGTCCCCCAGTTAGCAGGAAAAGTCTCATTAATATTGTATATATGTATTGGCTCACAGTGGGCTTACCATAGCCCAAATATAGAAGAGAAGATTTTTTTCCCTGAGATCAGTGATCTTCGGTTACATCATGGCCAAAGCTTATTTCCAGTTTCCATTCCAGCATCAATCTAACAAATCCAGATTTCAATGATGGGTTTAAACAAGATTCAAGCATGAGAAGAATGCCTTAACTAAAATATGAATATGTAGGGTTGTACTCTGTGTAACTTGATGTTCCAAAACAAGGCTTACTTTTCCATACAAAAAAGGATACAGTCCCAGAATTAGTCAAAAAAAAAAAAAAAAAAAACCAGCCAAAAAAACGGTTCATTGCTAATTGGTACAGGGTTTAATCTGCTCCAGTCTTCTGAAATGCCAATTAGGGTACAAAACCATTAGCTACATATGTAAAACATGTAGAAAAAATTTATTTCTTCATTCAAATAAGGTTTGTTTTGGGTTTTTTTACACTGAAAAATAAGGTCTGCTTGCTAAGTTGTCTTCTTGGTCTCCTGAATCCATCTTTTTTCACAGTTATGTAAGAATAAAATATGGCTTCAGTTGGACAGGCAAGTAGAAATATCCTCTAAAAGTGAAAAGAGAATGAGTCTTTCTTCTCACACTACCCTGCTGAACTCAACTAATCCATAAATTTACACAGTAGACATAAAAGTTGATAGTCAAGACAGTCAAGGCTAAGGCTTGAAATGCATGGAAGAGAACTAATCCACAGTGGCATCTTCAGAAACAAAGTGTGGGGGAGAAAGTGGACATCTGACACGCATGAACAATTCCTGTGAGCAGTTACTGACCCACACTATGCATTTCTTCATTTGTTCCTTCAGAGATTTATGAGATTGGTACCTCTAGGCCAGCAAGGCTATTCACAAATTCTCCAAATCTTCACTCATTTGGTTCTTCCCTCTCAGTCACAGTTTGCCATGGAAATTTATTCAATAGGCTTTTGTCCTGGGTTGTAGTATATTCTGTTATCTTCGTGAAGCTGTTGAAACCAGGTGGAGCAGTGTTCCTTGCCTCCTCCCTTTGTACTATCTTCTGTTAATGGGCCCATCAGTGCCTTGTCCATGACTCACAGACAACTCCCTCCTGGACTATCTCCTGTTAATGGCCCATCAGGCCTTATCACATGACTCACCATCCCATTGTGAGATGCTCTGCCAAGAGGGAGGAACCAAGCATTCCATCCTGGATATAAGCTGAGATTCTGAACACCACAGCAGTGCTTAGTTACTGGGTTCTCAAAGGACAAGAGCTATTGCTGGACCTTAAGACCCTTTTTCTATAGGATCACCGCTTCAACAGAACCACTCTGCTTGGACTGCTACTGCCACAGGGTGTCAGGTTGTATTCTGACTTTGTCAGTGTTCTTGTACTACTGCATTTATTTATTTCTTTTAAATTTTTTTTCCTATTGAATTATAATTCTGACTTCTGGTCTCCCACTGGTTTGATTTCAAACTAGTACAGCTTTGAAGGATATACTCAGCTTTCAAGGAAATAGTTTAAGGCATTTGAGCAAGCAGGTCTTGTACAACTTCTGTGGGGGAAAAAGATTATTAGATGAGATACAGCTCCAGTCCAGCTAGACTTTAAATCCCTTTCCCTTTGTGGCTTTTATTACCTGGTCAATAATCCAAAATGTCCCCAGCATTTTAATATTACTGAGCCCTACTTGAGCCAGGAGGTCAGACAGGTAATTTTCAAGGTCTCTTACACCATAACTCTCTATGATCCTTTGAAACAACAGACTCAGGGTTCAGCTGAGTAGACGTTCTCATGTCTTTAAAACAGCTCTTGACTGAAAAGGAAAAATTAGAGAGGAAGGTGTAAGGACTCAAAGGGAGTTCATTCTCTGTCAAAAAAAGAGAAGGCAGAAAAACACAGAAGTGATTGAATTGAAGAAACCAGACAGAAGAGCTGCACAGCCTCACTAGCTCTCGAGAACTTCTGCCCTGATGGTTGAGGTTTCCTCTGCTGAACCCACTCACATATTGGCTGAGCACTAATATATGGATCTGGCAAACAAGGATGGTCCAGAGAGCCTCAAAGGAGCAGTGTTCCATCATCTGCGGATTTAACTCCCTTACAGAAATCCACATTTGATTCTTTCTCCTTTTCCCTCCAGGACTTCACATCGTAAAATTCAGCACCAGAAATCACAACAGGGTCCTCCCCTCAAAATTCAGAAGTGGCTCTGTTAACTCAAGTCAGATGTGTGTGGTTAGGACAGTACAGAGTACTCTACTGTGTTTGTTGTCTTTATTAAAAAAATAGGGAATTGTAGACTATGACTGCCAACCTAATATTCTTAGCAAGCAGGACCCCTGTTTTTCAGAACAGTCAAGGACACTGGGCTCGAGGTGCTCAAAAAACAGAGTCTTCTTTCCAAAACCAGAAATTTCTCCAAGTTACACAGTAAACACCACAGAACTGCCTGTTCTCATCTCCACTGTAAAGAGGTATGTAAAGAAACCTTTGTTTTATTGTTATTAGGGCAATTTTTTATCCAATACCAGACCTTGAGCATCACAAGAGTCAGGTGTGTCCATGACATTATTACTTTCCTCTTTAGCTTTCCTGTGGAAGGAGCAGAAGGGACCACAGAAAGATACACAGTCAAGTTAGTTGTTCATTTTGAAACAGCAACACTGGATCACTAGTCAGGAAATTAACAATTCTTTTGCATCTAGCAGAGATCAACACATCCCCAAGAACGCTATAGAACTAAATTTATCAGAAATGGGAATTATACCAAAGGTAGGGAACTTCTATAGAACTGTCTAGCTTGAAGAAGGAATGAAAGGCTTCATGTACTCAGCAGGCAAACAAACTTCTTTCTCATTAGGCATTGTAGTCTGGGAGGTCATTTATCTCTGCATGAAGTTTATTTTTTTTAATGGGAGAAACCAAATCTGATCCTGTAATACTCATGGCTGTAAATGCAGATAAAGCTGGGTTGTGCCAAACTGTAAGGACAAAGCAGTCTAGGTGCAGAGCCAACTGTAATGCACACCAGTCATGACCTTCAACAGAGAAATGCTGCAGTTCAAGAGATCAACTAGAGTTTAAAATTTTATTGCATGAGATTTTCTTTAAAAGCCCTGTTTGACTTTATTATTCCTCTTCAGTGACAAGCTTAATATCTATACTAAGACTGCTGTAGCAAAAAGCATATACAGAAAAGTGAATTTTGAATGTGCTTTCAATGAAAAGCAATTTACAAGGCATCTTGGGGCGAATCTTCAGTGAGCTGCATCAGGTCTTAGCCACCTGACTTGCATTAGCATCAGTAAGAAACTGCACTTAAATCTCTGCACACTGAGCTAAAAATCTATCTGCTTGTATTGAATCATCACATTTTCAATATGACTTCATAACAGAAAAAATTGGAAATATGAAAGTGTACAGTGGTTACAAGAGGTCTGAACTGAGAGGATCTTGTAGCTTATGTATTAGATATGTATGGATAAAGAGGAGTGCTTAGATTTATGTACAACTGTGCCAGGCCCAATTATCTGTCAGCAGTAACCTCCACTGTTAGCTTTGCTCTGTGAGAATATTCATACAAATAAATTTTGACCATGCAGTAGCCCCCAGACATGGTTAAAACTGCCCCTGGTTGTTGACACTGGTATTTTTCAGTGACACCTCATTTATCCTAGAAGAGCATGACTGCACTATCTGCAACCCAAAGCCATGTTCAGGTTATTCTTTTAAAAGCTGCACCGTGCACAATATTTGCAAAGGACAGGTACCTAAAAAAAAAATCTTAAAAAAATTAAAATGTGGAGAGCTTGGATTTCTTGACATGACTATTTTTCAGTCACGTTTTAATAAACAATTAGAACTTATAAAAGCAATATTTAAAAGCCCATGTATAATCAAAACTTTAGAATGAGAACCACTTATTTTTCTGTGAAAAGTGAGGTTTGACTTTCGGCAATTAGAGGAAATTGACAAATATATTACTTCAACATCATGCATTTCCTCCCAGATTAGGTATTCTCTAGAGCCAAGATGGTCAAATGGACAGGCTTTAACTTCTACACACATATTTACCACTGAACTCACTCCAACTCACCACTCAAGGAGAGCATGTGACAAATGATTCTCCCTTTATAACAGTGTTGGGTATGTGCAAAATATTGAGGCTAAATCATTCTAAGGAGTTTGTGACTTTCTTAATTGATAGATCACCTTGCTATGATTGGGAGATTTTGGACTGAAACCAAATCAGCAAACTGAAGGAACTGTTAGCAGACTCTTTATGGTAGAGAAAGACAGACTTTTTACAATACCCTCAGTTAGTAATTTTTATTATCAAAAATATCTTTGTGTCTTCCCCCC
Source organism: Vireo altiloquus (assembly GCA_013396875.1). Classification (NCBI taxonomy): domain Eukaryota; kingdom Metazoa; phylum Chordata; class Aves; order Passeriformes; family Vireonidae; genus Vireo; species Vireo altiloquus. Next base: position 601,268 of record VZRF01014334.1, on the reverse strand, counting down.
GCAGCCTATTTGTCTAGACCTCAAAGGACAAAGATGTACAACAGAAGCAAAGAGGAGAAAGTTGGTGTTTAGATTTTCATGTGTTTTATGTTTCCTAGTATTTTTAGTTTGTAATAGGAAATAAATTCTGACCTTCCTTGTGGTTAACTCACATAATTATTGCTAATTTGTGTGGAGGAATGGGACAGGTCTGGAATATCCAGTCAAGGCTGAAAGAAGATGAAAAATGTTTAGCAAGAATGCATAATAAGAGTATAACGAGAAGAAAACTACTGACTGCAAAGCACAGTTGATAGAGTTGATACAAGACAAAATGCTTTGGAAAAGTGAAACCAGCTTACGAGAAAACTGTTCTTTTATCACTCTGCATGTCACAGCCATTCCATAACCTGACTCATCTGCCTGCCCATAATAGTGAATTAATCATATTTCTACTTTTTGCCAGCAATATGTGTTGCACATACCTATGGAATGTTCCAACATAAGTTGGAACAAAAAAAGAAACTTCATCCCCAAGCTAACCTCCCTGCATGTGCTATTCAAAGAGCCAGAGAGGTTCTTCCATTTCTCTTCTTGCATATTCATATTATGATAAATATGTGAACACTTACGTATGCTGTAGTAATGTAGCGCCCTCATCTGATTACTTCTCACCTGACCATCAGCTATATCCTTGTCTGCAGGCTGAGGATGTGGTACCCTGCTGAGATTGATCCACCCAAAAAAGGGCCAAGGTAGAGGCATAAGGGATGTCTCTTATTACCTTACATACCCATCCATTATTCACTGCTAACTAAAACAAAGCTCCTCCTTTCAGTGCTGTGAGAGTGAATGACAGGATTCTTCATACAACACAAGGCAAAGGTGGAGACAAGTGAAAGAATAATTGTTTTATCCAGTATGCTGATTTTGGCTGGATTAGAGTTAATTTTCTTCACAGTGGCTACTATAGGGCTATGTTTTGGCACTGTGCTGAAAACAGTATTGATCATTTTAGGATATTCCAGCATTTTGTTAACTAAAGACCTCCACAACCTTGCTCCCTTCAGCAATGCTCTTTTGATGTCTCATGAGCCTTGAGTACAGCACCCCACAGTGGATGGCTGCAGTGGAACCAGTGGCAAGCTGAAGCTGCAATCTCTTGTCCACTTGTCGCTTCTTGCATCTACAGCATGCCCCCAAGGAGTCAGCAAACTTTTCTGGTTATGGTTTATTTCTGTTAAAACATGACAGCCGCGCACCCTGTGACTGCTGCTCCTCACAATACGGGGGAGTGTAGGTACCTTGCTTCTGCTCTGGTCGTGCTGAGGGCCTGGAGGTCAGAGTGAAACAAGAACTTCAAGGCACTGTGCACCTTCTGCCTGAAAAACAGCTGCACAAGTGGATCATGCAGCTTACCCAATACTAACAAGTGTCCACTCACCACCTTGTAATGCTGAACATACATATATAAATAAGTCATTAAAAGCGGCTATCTAAACAATGACATCATATTAACTATATCCTACTCCCACTGATTTGATGAAGATTATAAATTAATCATCACTGCACAGTATTATTACATTTAACATGTTACCCCAATGGCCAGTTATTACTGAAAATATGTTTATTTTGTTTAACTGGACATGTATTCCTGTTTCTCCTATCAAGATATTCGACTGGTGAGTAATTAACAACCAGTTATCAGAATTACTTTTGGGGACACCACAAATAGACCTTTGTAACAGTTTTAATGAAAGCAACAGCTGCTTTTATAGGTCCTTCTGGCTCCACGTCACACAGAGATTACTGCAACACAGCTAGAACCAAGTGTGATGCCATATCCCAGTCAAGCCCCCCAAATGTAAAATGTTACAACTGACTAAAAAGAAAGTGACTCTAAATAATCACCTAGTAAATAACTGTGAAGTCCCAGTGCAACCTTTACTGCAATATTCCAGATCTGGCACATTGGACTTCAAATAGCAGTAATTTTAGGAAAACAAAAGCACTTTATTACTTCTTGTAGATGTGGGGATTTTTTCCTCTTCCCTATGGCTTTGAGTCAACTTAAGTCCCTTAAAAAAAATAATTCCTTGCGTTATGCATTCTATTAAAATAAATAAGTGACAGCCAATTAAGTGACAGGCAAGACATAGTACTAAATTCCTAGTGTGAATGAATATCCCATATGGCATCAGTCTTTTTGCCACACTCGAGTAAAGCTAGATGTGAGAGAAACCTTTTGCATATCGCAGCTGTGGACATCCTGCAAGAGTAGTTTGTGCATTCTTTGATCAAGAATGTCAAGTGGCAGCCCAGTGGCAAAAGGTGGCCCACAACCCCAGTGTACCCAGCCTCAACCGGGCCAGCCACATGGCTGCTTGGTGCTGTTTGGAGAGGGGTAAGAAAGAGAAACAGCATGCAGATGGAGTCTGGAAAGTTTCTAAAACTCAAGTGCATAAACGTGGCTGTATCTTGTCTGCCCAAAATACCTCCTTGGGAATGGAGTGGCTCCTGTACAAAAGCTGGCTATCCCTGCTGTACATAGGCTGAGATGGGTCAGCCAAAAGGCTGTGGGATTTGTGGCAGCATACCAAAAGTTTTCCAGACTCTACAGGAACAATTGTAATGTGCTGTATTACTGCCTTGCAGCCAATGCAAAGGGGTTTGGGTGTAGAAAATTCCAGCCTAAATTTGGGGATGTGGGAATTCACCCACCATTACTTAGCTGTCTGCACGAATGCTATGCAAAAAATAACAATCCTCAAACTTTGTTAAAAATGTGTCAGGGCTTACTACAGGAAAAGCTCTATGCACCATTAGCAGGCCCAACCCAACATGCATTTCTGAACTTCATGAAAGCCAGTTAAGTAGATGACTATCAGACTAAGGCAGCAGTCTGCTGGCAGAAGGGAGCAGATTACCCCTTTATGTCGTGTTTGCTGAGCCAAACCAAATCCTCCAGGGGATACAGATTGGTACTAGGGTCAATGGGTTAGGTAAAGTGCTTATTTTAACCAAATATAAGCTAGTATGCTAACACAAACCACCTAAATTTCCCTACAAGGGTGAGAAAAGCACATATGTTATTTATTTTCAAGTTCCACACCGCAATAATCATTTATCTTCCCAATTTATGTTCATGTATAAATTTGTATGCAGATTTAACATATCTAATATTTGAAGATGAAGACAGGAAGGCAGGAAGGTTAAGAAAGAAATACATTATGGCTTAGATATATGAAACACAAGGTCAGAAGAGCATACAAGAGCTGAGGTGGCAAGAAGCCAGAAGTTAGGATACAGCAGAGTAGGGGCAACCAGAATGTGAACAAGAAGGTACAGTAACCAAAGAAAATCACACACCAAGAAACAGAGTGGGGTAGACAAAAAGAGAGAAAGAGAAATAGGCTTACATAGTCCATTAAGCATAGAAGCATAGCCGAGAAACATGCTTAAAAATGCAAAATACCTGGCAGGGTTCCTTTGCATACTCAAAGAAGGGGAAGCCACTCGTTGCTTGAGCCCCTCATCCTCTGCCAGCCTAGTTGCAGATACTGCCAGTTTGCAGCTGCAGCTCTGATGGCCTTGAGGAAGACTGCAAGGGGCTGCAAGGATCCAGTGTGCAGCTGCAACTGAAATAGAACTACAGTTCTAAGGCTTCCATTATGATTGGGCTCTCTAGAATCCAAATTATTCTTGAATAATGGGGAAGACCCACAATATTGATTAATAAAAGAAGCAAATGGTCCATGACTTCCTTCACATGATGTCAGAATTATAACGGACAGCAGATCCTTAATTGAGTGGTTTTTTCCTTCTGTTTTTGTCCTAGCAGAAGTATTGTGAAGTAATCCAAAGCAATGTTTAATTTAAGGGTTCTCACCTGACAAAAGAGCCAAATTAATGGCATTAAAAATGTCAAAGCAACATATCAAGAGTCCTAACCATGGCAACCAAGACTGGTACTTTTTAATTTATTTTGGAGCAAGTGCACGTGATGAAGCTCTGGACCCTAACTTGGCTATTAATTTCTGTGATGTGGTCTTGCAGTTTCTGCTGGAATTTCATCAAAAATGCCCTTTTTTTATGGCTCTATATGATAATTTTTTTTGGTCTCTGCTTGACAATGCACAGCACCTCTACTGTTTATAACTTCCAGCCCCACTCTCTGTCCCAAGAGGCTGAAAGTGTCACCAGTCTGACACTGTGTCGGCTTACAGGAATTTTTGATTGCACACACACGCACAGAGCAGAAATGTCAATAAGGAATATGCACCCACGATAGAGTTGAAACCCACCATGAAGCAGAAGTACACCACACATAAATTGGTGTCTATTACTTTTCTGTTTAGAGAGCGTGCTTCACATTTATTTAAAGTCATGAAAAACACATATCTGCATTGCAAGGAAAACCCTATAATCTGCCCACTGGGCCAATCCTGTCTGAGTTTCTTTTTAGCAAAGGCAGCAGGCAGAAATCCTTCATCTCACTTGATCAGTCCTGCTGAAATCAGTGAGACAAACAGCACAGGCAAGAACTGGCCAGGGTTGGCCCCACTGTGCCTTGTCCAAGATGGTCGTACATATGGCGTGCTAGCTTGCTCACTGAATTGCATCATGAGATAAAGATTATTAGAAGTCACATCTGAGGTTTTTCAGTTTTCTTTGTGTGCTTCAGTCCTTATTTACACCAGTGACAATCAGATAAACGCCAGTTTATAAACATGAATATATTTAACTCCTACACATTAAAGAAATACAGTATGCTGAAAAAGGTCAAAGTGATAATCCTCTGTAGAAAAGAAGAATGCAAACAAATATCAACTAATCAAGGGACACATGCTGTTTTTCAGAATGCTAATATAAAGATTAATAGCTCTTCTTTGACATCCAAGAGGTTTTGGAAACTCTTCATGTTAAAACACTTTGTAAATCACTTTTAGAGAAAGAACATTCCGGGAGATCTATTTAATCAAATTAACTACTAGGGAGCCTTGATAACCTTCAATAAAACTGCATGTACTTAGAATTCTCATCTCTGTTCCTAGGATATGTAATTGTTTATGTTGCTTTACACCATTTTGCATTGCAGTGGAGCCTTGAGAGGGAATTAGAAATTGTTGAAAAGACCGTTCATTCCCTTTGTGTATGCTCATCTTGGACCCAGTCCTGGTCACAGTGAAGTCAAACTATTCCAAATGAATCCCTGGCAAAAATCCCAGGGACTGCACTAGGAGTAAGAACAGACACTTAAGGCCTGATCCAAACCCCCTGAAGTTGAGGTAAGACTTTCATTTCTTTCTAATAGGCTTTGGACCAGGACCCATCCAGAAAATTTGTTTAGAAGCACTGTTTTAAACAAGGTGCAAGGAGGTACAGGGCAGATTTTTGTCCAGCCTGGCCCTGTCTCAGGGAACCATGAATGATGCTTGTGCCTAAGACCAAACCTACAGACAGCAACCACAAGGCAGTGCACTATGGGTGTGAGCTAAACCCAGAGGAGGCACAGGGTGAAACCCTGAGTCCACAAGGGCAGGGATGCTTTTTTCTCCTCTCTGTTCGGCTACTCAGGGCATGCTCCAGCATCAGGAACAATGCAAACAGACATAGGAGCCTGTCCAAGCAGTACTGTGGTCCCTAACCTCTCTAGCATCATTTGCTGGAAGGCAAAACATCCTCAAGGTCTATGCAAGAGCTAGCCAGAGAAACCTCAGAAAAGGACCTGCTGGCTCGCTGCAGTCCCTGCTGCTGGCTTCTCATATCCAACTCTATACCTGCCACACACTTCCTCTAATTTATTTCTTGACACTTCAGCTCTCATTCTATAAATGGCACCAAAATTTAAACTGACATCATATTTGAGAATATAGTTAATACAAAAAGGTTGTAAATTCTGAGTCCAGTTGTTTTTAAGAATCACAGAGCTGTGGAGTCCTGAGCTTCCTTAAATTTTGCCACCGACTTTGAAAGTGTCACTAGGCCTCTACCGTCCCCATGGCTCTATTTTTCCAAGTATAAAACAGGTTATTTCTGAGTATAATGGGAAATTTTCAATGCATGTTGCTTCAAGTATAAAAAGCTCTACTCACAAACCCTAGGTTGTATTATTTTATTCTAGATCTGGACTGGGATTCTGAAGTCCTAGGACGTGTTCATCTCTAGAGTTCTTCTTTGGCTAGGACCAAAGCTCAGGACACAGAATTCAAGTTCTGGGTTGCTGGCATCCTGCAAGGGTACATAGAAAAACACAAACAGAAATTCAGAAGGGGGAAGGTGACAACAATATTTTACCCCATCTGCATTTCCCGCAAATGACATTAAAATATGTAGTGATGTATTCTTTACGAGTAGACACATAATCATTTTGGGGTCTGATGGTCCTCCCACTGAAATACAAGAGAGAAATTATATATCATACACAGCGAAGATTTTGACATCTGATTCCTCCCACATATTTGAATGGGAGGAAGGCATTAAATGCCAAAACCAAAAATGAGCATGCAGGACCTATCCTTCAAAACTGTAACTCATTCCAAGGCACAGCACTCACTTTACTCTTACACTGATCTACATCCCACACAATAGGTTGTTTTTCAATTAACAAGGCAATTTTTGCTATTTCTAATGGAGCATAGAAGACTTATGCTGTAGCATATCTTCCACAAGTATATGTAGGTTAAAAAGAGAAATCCACTATTTCAATTTCCTTCCAATGCTAATATTTTGTTGAACTTGTTTTATAAATAGAATTTCTCTTTCCAGTTTCCTCTCACAAACTGAAATCATATAGATGTATAGATTGAAAAGAACATTACATATGAGCAACATGTACATGGGCCTCCACCATATCTCCAAATGCATGGACACAGAATTGGGCATATGAGAGACTGGATGTAATTTATGCCCTGTGTCAGCATAATGCAGGTAGAAATGTTCTTGTTTGCACTTTATAAATTCCAGTCACCATCCTTTAAAACCTGCACCTTTTTTCGTTGCAGTACATTCTGAGAGTTTACCCTGTCTAGTGCATGCACACAGTTTAGCATTAGCATATATGAGCATTGCCTTCACCGCAAAAAGATTTCACCGCTGATTTTTTGGCTAACATCTCAATTTGAAACCGCACCGATCAGTTTTAAGACATTATTTTTGGGTTTTAGGGAGAAAAAAAGGTCACAAAGCATACTAGTAGGCTCCATGCCAAAATTCCATCTTCTCCGTCTTTTGATCTGTTGCTGCAGAAGCCTGACATTATCTGCTGTGATCTGCAGCTACTGAATGCTGCTGTGACATAAACAGAAAACAACCCCAGAGCAACAGATCAGGTCTTAAGGTTTATCAGCATCAAAAGATTAGCTTCCCATTTTAAACTAAAAACTGCAATGGTCCCTTTGCCATTTACAGAAACATGAAAAGTGAAACAAAAATAATGCACTGGCAATATGCTTCCATAATGAACTTGTGTGTTTCCTGAGGCTGGCAAAAACACTCTCGAGAGTAAGGACATGAACAGGAGCTAGGAACTGATGACTTAGTCAAATTCAAATCCTCTGTCTTGTGTGATATTTTCTCCTCGAGGTTTGAAATAGTGTAGTAAATGTAGAAAAATTATACATGCCACATAAATGTTCTATTTTGCTTTTGTTGCATCAGCTCTCAAAAGCCACGCAAACCTGTCAGGATTTAATTGAGATCTCCAGGACCTGCAGAAACTGGCAATAACCACGTAGCAGAGGACATCTATTGACAGAGCTGGGTCAGCTCTGAGCTGACACACACACTCATATGTAACTGCTGTGAGTTTAACAATGTCTTGCCAAACAAACCTAAGTCCATATTAGCTCTTGAAAAACTCTCAAAACACACCGTTATTGCAAATTTTGAGTTTACAAATGGAGCATAACTGAATGCACCTGTTCCAACAGTAGTACCTTTGTCATTGAATGAATCTTACGAAAGAAACAGTTTTGGTGCACTATTGACACCCACTGTCCTTGCTGAAACGTGAGCAGAATCTGACTGAAAAGCCCAGTGACTGGCACAGTGTAATGTTGTGATTTGATTTAATATAGGGGAAAGAACGAGTTTTGAGTCCTATTGACCTACAGAGGGGCTATTCAGTGCTTCAAAAAACCCACTTCAGACTGACACTGTGACCTAACTATCAACTAAGATAATAAACCTAAAGTAAATGAATTTTAAAATATAGTTAAAATTTCTAAAAATCTACCTGTGGTAGATCAACTGAAATATATTTTCCTGTCCTGTAGAATTTTTATTGGGATGACATATTTTTGAATTGCTTGTCTCACCTAAAATGCTGGGTTAAGGAAAAACAGTGCAATTTCCCGAAAAGTACAAAAAAAGTTTTTCTTGGACTGTTTGTCTTGCAAGTTAGAGTTCTGTTAAAGATCCTTCCCCATGTTCTCCAAGGAACTTTCAAAATCCAACAAAGTTCTCAAGTACAGATGTTTACAAAGGGATCACCAAACCAGCATATGCATTTATACAAACACATTTTGGCATTTGGCTGTCTCTGCCTGTTCCACATCAGAAGTTGGTGAATTTCTCCACCACAGGGACAGAACATCTCTCATGAGTAAACTGAACCTCACTGAAGTGGTTTGGGACAGAAGAAATTAAATGAGCAAGCACTGCGCCAAACATGTTCTTTTAGGCCAGATCACACCCATTTCTGGAGCTCCACTCTCTGAGAAGAGAAAGATGTGGATTTGGACCATTGCAAAATTTGGAAGAATCTCTCAGAACATGAGTTGAGTTCTGTAACCACAACCAACATCCTTTAAGCTTGTTTTTAAGGAACAACTGTTTTCGCAAAACCAAAAGGTCCCACTAAGAGAAAATGTGTTCTCATCTGAAATCAGCATTAGATTTCCAGCACATGCAACATGCATGGACATGCAGCAACAAAATGCAGCTATAAAAAGCCATGCCTTTCAATTAGTGTAAGAGTAACCATTCTGAACATGCATATATACAGACCAATTTTCAGAGGAGGTGAGGTTTGTCATTATTAATTCTGTCCTTTCTCTTTCCACTGTCTGGATATAAGAAAAGTTCAAACAGTGGCTAATCTGACCAGATGCATGCACACTAAATCACAAATTACTTTTTAAATTTCAAGCTCCTCTCTTCTCTTGCCAGACTTACACACAGAACAAAACTTTATAAGCTGATTCAGAGCAAACAAGTATAGCTGGGGAAACAAACAGGGAAAGATTAAATAATTTATTTTTTTTAAATTTTAAAAGGACCGTAAAGCTCTCCAGGCAGCAAAAAGAAAAGACATACAGCAAATCTGTGACATTGCTGGAACTGTACACAGGCTAAAGGGCTGCAAACCAGAAACAGACTGAAACATGACAAAGTGCTAACATCCAGCTGCACTTGTAAGGTGCTGGTAATGAAAGCACAAAGCACTAAGGATATTCCCATTTTTCCTCTTTCTTGATGAAAGCTTATATAGGAAGTCTGCCTTCCACCAGGAGATACTTGTCATGGAGACATGAAGTCTTCGTTTTCAAGATCCTTGGTGCCCCCCTTCCCCAATCACTTTCCCATATCTCAGGTAAATAACTGCTGATAGCAGAAGTAAAACATTTAACACGGACATGTTAAAATAAAATCTCCTATAAACTGTATTCTATAAATGTACAAAAATATTCTTTGTCAGATTGAAACTGTCCTTCTTGCCACCAGAAGACACACAAATTCAAAGAATAGATTAAAATTTCCACTGATATTAATATATATACCAGATATTATGAGAGAAGATGTACTCAAGAGATGCTGCAAGCCTGAGGCACCTCAGATACCCAGTGAGGGGAACATATACAGTTCTGTCAGGCATTGAGGCCCTAATGAGCAGCAGCATTTCAAGAATTTGCTCTGTAAGATATTTAGGTCACTCCATAAATTTAAATAGCAATAATGAGTACTAATTATTTTTACCAGCTTACCTAATCTAGACATGTATTTGCGTTTTGCTGCATAAATAACTTATGTTTACAATTCTCATCTATAATGTTTACAATGTTTATAAAATCTTCTCAAGACATAGTAATAAAATGTTAACCAAGTAAATCTCCTTACTGTTAGGAAGAAATCAGCAGTATTCTACCTACTTTTTAATCATGAGTTACAAAGTGAGATCACAGGCTAAAATGCAAGTTACTATGAAGCTTGTTGCAGTTTAACTGGTTCCTCAGGGATTTCTCTGGCATGAGGAAATCCCCAAGTGGAATGGGGCTGATCTGCTATTACTGTGAAGGACACAATAATGGCATGAGCAGGGTCAGCAAGCTGCGACTTTTGGCCAAATCCCAGCTGCTGTGTCTCATGCCCTGGATCAAGAACCTATCTGTTCCAGAGCATGGGTGGCTGGGAGGTCACTTACAGCCAGCCTTGTGAGATCCCATCCATTTCAGAGTTGCCCTGTAGTCAGTCCAAAGGGCTTATTCCCTTTGCAACCTTTTTGCTCTTAGCTGTTATCCTTTCTGGGAGGAGAGAGGGGATGGGGCGAAGCACTAGTCAACACTGTTGGTAGACAATGGTCAACCATCCCTGCAGTAAGGGTCACCTTACTTTGATAAAACATGTGTTTGATTCTGGTGCAAAACATCCACACTATTACAAGTACTAATAGATTAAATCCCATCACTCCGAACAGTTGCTTTGAGGTTGCCATAATTTTCAGCTCAGCTCAACACCTGCCATGAAGTGGTTATCCACTTACCACAGTGGAGCATTACAGCCTCATAATTTATTTTGAGAGGGAGCAAGTGACAAGCCAAAACAGATTTTATCAAATTAATTAAATTACAATGTGTAATAATAGCATTTATCTTGCTGTTAGTGATTCCAAGCACATTTGGTAACTATGCACTAGAAGACCTCTCAGTGGGATGCTGACAACACTGAAAGAAAAACTCTTGTCCTTGCAAATGCAAACACAGAACCAGGAAAAATATCACCTCCAGATACAGATCATGAAATTGTCAAACTTTTCTGCATTACCAGGCTAGGGCAGGTGACAAATTCTTCAGAACCAGACCCTCTCTTAAACTATTCATTGGAAACTGTTCAGAAAAGAAACAGTTGCAAGCTCTCGCTGAGACAAAACCCTATGGATTTATATGCTTCTGTTCCCCCTTTACTATTTCTTCCACACATGTCTGTACTATGTCTTTACTATGTCTTCTTCTACAGTCTGTACACTATCTCTCCCTTAGAAATGCAAAATATATGACAGAGGGCCAACCTATTCTTTCCTTGGCACCTCACCCTTGCTCAGATGCCTTCTTGATAAGATTAAAAGGCACCTAAAGATCCCTTCCTCAGAATGGATTTCAAATAAGATGTCAGAGGGGAAAGTGACCTCTAATTCACAAATCCATCAGCCTACTGCTGGTGAGGCAACTGAGGTTAAATCAGGTTTTGCAGCACTTCATTCTCAAGAACCTCTTTGATCTGGTATTACATATCTATCTAAATATTTTTATTTTTCAACCTAAAATATGTCTCTGTCTGCAGTAGATAGAGGAAAACTCTTGCTCAGAAGACACTGTGATGGAGAAACAGTATGTAGCGCTTGGTATCTGTGGATGTCATATTGAATGGTTTTAATTTTACAGATGAAAACAAATCTGGCCCAGCTGAGACATTGGCATTCAGAGTTTCTAACAGCAGAGCTACAGATAAATTCTCTTCTACTCCCGTACTGCTGTCCTATCCACTAAACTGTATTACTTATTCTCAATTTGTGCTGAAAATACTACCAATATTTTTCATTTCAGTCTCTAGCTGACCTGTCTCAGTGAGGCTTCAGCCCAGAACACTATCCTCTGGGCCTCACGAGTATTTTAAACACTTCATTATTGTTAATGGATTCCACTTTGTAGCTGCCTCGTATTGGTTCAAACCTGCTCAAATAGGTTAAGAAGGACCTCAGTCCACTCAAGTACAATCTGTAAGTCATGCATCATTAGCCATAGCATGACCTTCCACAGAATGTTTTCTACACAAGGGACACTTCCATATCAAAGATGACTCACTTATATAGAACTCTACCATTTGAATGTCTCACATGCACAGCCATGAGCCACAAGAAAGAACTAGGGTTTCTAAAATGGGTCAGAAGGTTTTCGTTATTTACAAGTTTAAATTCTTGTCTTCACAATTTATGCTGCAACAAGAACAGAAAGACTGCCAGTAAGAGTTTGTAAAACAAATAAACCTAAAAAACCATATAATGGTCTACAAACAACTATGATTTTCAAGGTTTTTTTCCAAAAATAAACATTAAGTATATCTCATACAAACATAATTTCAATTAAACCTTAAGTGGTTTTAATCCTCAACTAGAACCCTCAAAAGCTGTTATTGGCTATATTTGTGAGCCAATTCCTCCCAGCAAGTCACAGTCCCTGATAGAGGTACTGAGTTTACATCTAGTGTTGACTTGGAAAAGGGAGAGGTGGCCCTTGCCTGCTCTTCCCTCTTCTTTATACAGGACCGAACGTCACTTGACAAGGCAGACTGAAAGAGTGCTGTTTCCAGTTTACGTGGTCTACCAGAGGTAAAGATTAGACTATTCTACCTAGATTTTCTTTCTCTAAAAATCTTCTCAGATACTTTTCTATGATGGCAGGGTTTCTACTTTGTGCTGATCCAAAAGTGATTTAAAAAAAACCAAATTAAATTTATTGGTATCAATAGACTGGCCTTAAAGTAGTACCCAAGCATTATTAAAATGTCCAGTGGTTTTTAAGACAACCTAGACTGAAAATTGAGAGAAGAACAGCAAAAATGGGCAGAAATTCGAAAGATGCAAATTAATAAACTTTTGGAGACTATTTGAAACGTCAAATTAATATTATCTTTTCATTTTTTGTTTCCATTTTGTAGTCATCTGAGATCCATCTAGCCAATACCAAAATTTTCAGCATGCAACCAAAAAGATTGTGAAGATGAAATGGAAACTGCTTCTGCTCCTAAGACAGCTACTTCAAAGAGACTGATATTAGAAAGAATGACTCTAGAGCACCTAATGTCCTAGCTCTTAGTGCTCAACATGAATTCTACTTACCTCTTAACTGCAGTGTGCCTGGTGACTGAACAGTTTTCCCAGTGATCAGTCAGCCAAAGCATTAAACCGTCATAAGCAATATGGCCATAATCAGTCCCTGTTTCAGTGCTTTTTTCTGATGTCAGAATAATTTAGATGCCCGGATATCTGAAGCAGCTGTGCCAAGGAATACATAAGCAGAGAAAAACACAGCTGCTTTGTAATTGAGGAACACTCTTCTGGGTTTCCTTAAACATCTGGTATATCAGATGTTCCTTAAAGGCCAAGAGTGACAGGTATCAATAAACTTTTATCTTGCCTTTGTGCTGGAGGAGATAAGCTTCACGCAAGTTCTGAGAGCCTAATGTTGTCCCTAGTCAAGCCTCACTGGTTGGAAAACACCTACTTCTATGTCAAGGAAACACTTTCTGACAATATTACTGCTCATTTAAAGACTGTTCTATTAGTGTGATTATTTCAGTGTAGATGGAAAGGTATCTCATTAAAACTTTTAACATTAATCCAGATACATGGGTAAGCTTATTCCATCAACAACAGTACTAACTGCAGTGACTTTAGTGAAAGAAATGTATTTCTACCATTAAAACTGCACCTATACCAATGTGAGAAGGACCACTTTGGCTGAACAAATCAGAGCAGGACAGAGAATTTTAAGGACAGAAAGTTCCCCTGGGTTTACTAATGATCCCTTCCTGCATGGTTCTGTCCCAAAATCACTGGGCCTTTTGACCAGAGATTGATGCCCTCTCTTCATTGGTCACCTTGCAAAGTAACCACATCCATTGATGTCAGATATTACCAGCTCTAGAAGAAAGCTTCTCATTAATTCACAAAGGTTTTGGGTCAGGTTGCCACATCATCCTTTCAACCCGGCTAAAGGAGTCTCAGGTGAGTAAGTTTCATTGTGAAGAGCTGTCTCTATTTTACCATTAGAGCCAACTGAAAGAAAAATACAGTACATTCTAAAAATGTGCATGATAAATACAGTATAAAACCAATGAAAAAGTAATATTAAACAAATAAGACCTCATAACTGATGTAAATGAAGCCTGAGACTTTCTATATAATGACAGGAAGCTCCAAATAAAGGGAGCTGGGTTCATGCCCTTCTAAATCATTACAGTTTCCACAGAAAATATCAGCCTCCTTGAGGTTCTTAGGTTAGGGAGATTTATAGTGATAACAATAGCAGTAGTTTATTTGAGACAGTTAATCAAAATTCTAGCACTTATAAGCCCTCTGTGAACACTACAGATTTAAGAAGTTGAACACTAAATATTCAAAAGTAAACTTGCAATCTACACAAGTACAGTAAATTTCAGTTATGTGTTTCATTATACTGGTGCCTTATTGCTTTTAAGGGGTTTACAACTTGGCTGTAATTATCCACTGTGGGGTAAAATTTGGCATAAAAAGAACTCTTTTCCATTTCTATTTCCAAAGAAATTTACTTGCTCTCTGTTGGCACTGCATTCCTTGCACATGCAACACTCAGCAAGAGTTCTTGGGTGTGCAAACAGAGTAGGTTAGGTCTCTGATTTTGTGGCTTTTAAAAATACGTCTTTCATACACTCAGACCATATTGTCCCTTTATTCACTCATCTTCCATTTATTTAGCCTTCAATTTTGTTTCATAGACATGGCAAAAATACATGTAATTTCTTTACGAACCAAGTGAAATTATATGTATAAATACATCAACCATGAAGGCCTTATTTTCACCAGAAAAATCAAATTTCCAGCAGGATAAGAAGAAAACATGGTGATGGCATTAAAATCCACCAGTGAAAAAATGTCATCACTTCTGCTTCCCCACACTGTGCCAAGGACTTCTTGTGTGTCCCCCTGAGAAAGATGTACCTCAGCACTTCAACAGCAAAATGGCAAAACAGTAGTTTCCCCCCTCAGGATCACTCTGAAAATTCACAGCTAAGTTCTTTGACACTTTGCCAAAATCCCCAAATAAGGAAATAAATACAGTTATGCTTAGGTTCTACACTCATAACATCTTTGAGTCAAGAGAAATGCCAGTTTCAGATGTTCTCATCCTTGTGCTCAGCAGCTCATTCCAGCCCTGTAGTTTGCAGCTCAGATCCTAGTCTGTGATGCTTCCTTACAAACCAGATCGCTGAACTGACTCCATCAGAATCTGGCTCCCCATTCCTTGGGCTTTTTTTCCCAAGAAAAGCATATACTAAGTCTGCCACGTCCCCAGGTGCACCCACCCTGGACAGCAAGGCGAGAAAAAGCCCTGCAGGCAGCCTGTTGAAGGAGACGGTTGAATCCTGAATAAGGGGGCTACAGTTCACCAAAATTGTCTCTTTTGCCATGATATGGTGAAGGTGAAAACCCAACACATGCTGTTAAGAAAGCATTCTGCAGTCATTGGGTACTAAACATTGAATAAATTCCCTCAAAACCAGAAAGGTATTAAAAAAAAAGTTGTGGTGGTGCTGTACTTATATAAACAAATAAAGGCAAACTCTGGTGGGATTTCAATGCTTAGAGTTTTGGGGGAAGGCTCTTTTCCTGGATATAATGCAAAGGAATGATGATAACTTCTAGGCTTGCACATGTGCTCAATGTGTTTAGAGGTATAAGTTCCAAATCCCCAAGGTCAGCTGGCATCTTTGTCCAGATAAGAAGTAGAAAAGAAATGCAAACACTGGTATTCAGACTTCATTTAGAAGGCAGAGGGGAAGTAACTTTCAACATTCAGCTGTAGATAATTCTATGCTATAACAAGTTTCCTGGCCATTCTTCTGCTCCATTATTGTAGTATTCCGTTGTGCCTTAAGTTTTACCGTATGTCTTGAGGGATATAGTCTCTGTCTGTAGACATCTACTCTGTCCTGAATGCAAAAGTGTAAGAAATCTGATTCCTCCTTTTGATTTTAAATTTGAATTCTCCAGATTTCGGTTTCTGTATTTAAAGTTTTCAAATATTTTACAGAGATAAGCCACTTTAAAGATGCATTAATTTCTTGCGATCCAACAACTGGCAGCTATAATTTTTACCTTTGTGTAACAGACTCCAATCAAACCTGTGTAAGTGGCAACTCCAGAAAAACAGGGTAATTTGACTAAACTTCTCTGCCTAGGTTGAGTCCAGGCTCACCAGGTCTCTGAAGTAGGAAAGCATAAAGCATAAATGGAATGAAACCCTAGGGGGCTAAAATACAAAACAAAAACTCTTTAGGTTTTTGTTCCTTTATGCTCCATGGTGTTTAACCCCAGAGAACCAATAAATGCAGATGGAGCACAAAAAATATGAACTCACCTTAATGTTGCATTTTTTTATAACTTCCACTAATCCAAATGTTTGCTTCACAAGTCATGTGTAAGAAAGGGTTTGCATGGTTTATATTCCCAGGATCCCATTATAGTAAAGCTCAAAAACAGTTCACTGAAGTATTAGAAAAACTGAAAGGTAAAAAAAGTCCAGAATCTCAGCTGATAATAAATCACTTAATGTCAAGCAAAAGAAATTCTGACCTCCGCTTTTGAGCATTACTCACTAAAAGAACTACAGAAATAAATGTGGTAAAAAGAGTATTAATAGAAATATAAATTGTTTTCTATCTAAATGCAGATGGCACAATGAAGATTGCACATCACATTACTAAGTCTGCTTCAATACAGGAGAAAACTTCTGCATTGGACCCTTGCTACACATTGCTCTCCTTACCTTTCCCTTGCAATAGAATTTCATAACCTAAACCAGCTTGGTGCCAGGGAGATTTGTTTGGTGTATAGTCCTTTTGTATAATTATTTAGTTATTACTCCTATGATGCATAGCATTATCTGGAATAAGTCTGCACTACAGTGGTGAACCTCCAAAGTAGCTTACGTTTCTTCTTATAATCCCCCCACTCAACCTAACTGCCTTGTGAGATCTGAAAGGAGTATTATTCCTTCTACAGACAGAAATGTAGAAAGAAAGAAGTCCAGCATTTCACAGAGAATCAGTAAGACAGCAAGAAGCTGAACTCAAGTTGTAAAACCCGGAGAGCACCTCAATGCCATGAACAATACAACACATTTCAGCCCCATTCAATCTTCTGAGAATGTGTTTGCCTAAGATACAAGGTGGTAAGTTGCAGTGGAGGAGATACAGACAAAACAAACCAACCAAATAAATTTTAAAAAAATTTCTCTTTTGGTCTCCTTTTTAGACAAGGGTTAAAAAACAGAGCCACAAACAAGTCTTTCAAAGCCCCTTTGTTAGAACTGAATCTGCTGGAACGTAGCACATATTCAGGTCCTTTGGTCTGACTTGTTCCTACTGCATGAACAGAAAGAGAAAATAATGAAAGCTGCTACATGGCATTTGCATTTTGGCATGTTGGAATTCTCTTAAAAAAAAAATTCCAGACAGACATCTAGAGATGGAATATGCCAACAAAACAGCAAAAGTGAATGAGACATCTTCTTATTACAATCATCCTCATGTTTTCAACAATTTAGTTTTTAACTTTCATGATCCTTTTCATGCAAGAATATTCTCACTACTTTTTCACTATCAGACTTCCATACGGCACAGAATCTTATTTTGTAGGCTAAAAAGGTGGAATGAAACCTTTAGGTTTTCAACAAACACCAGTGAGAAAAAGAATGAGACAGGTACTCCTATTAATGGCACAAATACCATTTTTTAGTAAGTGAGGTTAAGCTTTTAGGTGAAAATTAAAATTGCTTTTTGATTAGATTTTAAAGTGATATTATAAACTTCAGTAGGTCTACACCCACATACAGTAATAATTCATAACTGTGACTGCAAGATCAAGTTTATGGTAATCAAGAGTTTATAGGAAATTCAAAAATTAACACACAAAGGTACAATGCGATTTTAAAGAAATCAATGGTGACTTCATCACAATTCCAAGGATAGAAACTGTGTTTTGGAATACAATGTTTCAATTCTTACGTCACATTCCATGCTTCCACAGAACAAAGAGTATTGTTTATTGTTCAATAAATCCATAAACTGGTGTGCTCCACTCCACAGAACCTGGAGCTTCCTTGGTTCTCTAGCACCTTGCTCCCATTGGAAAAGTCTAAGTATCTTTAAAGATATGTACTGCATCTTCAAGCAATTCCTATTGGTAATCAAAAACGTTTTTAAAGCTCACTTCTTACAAACCCAGATCCAGTTTAACTCCCACATTCAACTATGCAAGCTAAAATCCGTAATAGTGACTTCCAAAATTACCACCCCAAACAAAAAAATGCAAAACAAAACAAAATCTTATCAAGCTCCTATTGTGGCAGTAAGGATATTTACACATGGAAGTAACACAAATACATAAGCATTTGCAAAATCTTGGGCAATATTATCCTTAGACCTGGCCTTTATTTGCAAATTAAAACCTAACAACCTATATGCAATTTAAAACCTAACAACAGCTAAATACAGAGGTGATGACATTAAAAATCCACTCAGTGATACTTCCTGCATATAACATAACAAAACACTTCTTTTCAAATCCAATTTTCAGTAATTTGAAAACTAATTTTTAGTGCTGTTGTGTTGTAATCCAATATAGTTTACAGAGGTCAAATATGCATCCACAGCAACAGGGTAGCATCTCCAAAAGGCAATATCTCCCTACAACCAAACCATTATATGTATCCAAGAAGAAGGATCCATTTGCTTTTACCCTTCCTCCTCTGTTGCACTGAGGAACAAGAGGCTAAATATCTTCTCAAGAGAGCAGTAGCCATGAAACTGTTAGCCCCCTAAAGGACTGGCTCACACAAAACCGCACTGACTTTCTTCCACAGCAGCTGTTCCTGAATCTCAGTATAGCGAGAGTTTGCTCAGAAAGAGATACCATATCTATGTGGAAACATTAACATTTAAAAGTTATCTGAGCAGACAGGTACTAAGACTGGCTCTAACACAAAACTGCACTATGTTACAATACCCATAAAAAGCTGGATATATAGCGAAAAATGGGAGAAAACTCAAGGGCAAGCAACACAGCATTTAACCCTTTCTAGCATCACTGGAAGTAATGGTGAGCACATTTGTAAAAAACAATTTGTCTAAATTAGGCAAGCTGAATAGATACAGGTGAGTTTAGGCATTGGCCTTAATTAAGTAAAATCACCTCCCTACCACTTAACTCTGAATGAAAGGCACAGCATGAAGATTTCCAGCCAGTGATCATCTGAATTGGCTTTACACCTTCAGGTTATTTGTTTTAACTTTGTAGACAGTCCTTTAGACAAGGAGACAGAAGGGTCTTCCTAAACGCAATTCCACGGGGAAACTACAGTGGCTCCTCTCTGAAATGACAAGCTCTGAGCTGGAGTCACAACAAAAAAAGCAAAACGAAAATGAACGTTCATTTTATAGCGGGAATAGACGTCTCTACTACGAGGCCCTCGTAGAGGGAAGAGTAAAACGAGACCAGGCTGACACTGCTTTCATAATTGCAAAGGTGCTGCCTCAAAGGGGAGAAAACTCCCATTGGCAACTTCCTCTGAAACACCCCCGAAAAAGCAGCACACAAACGCTCGTACTCCTCTTACGTATAATTCATCTGATAATGTCTAAAATTTATTAACAACAACTTTAAACACCGCTGAAGAGAGTTGACTCTCCTAAACGAGGGTCAAAGACAAAACGCCTCGGAAACTCAACAAGGCACGACCGCAGGGAGACGGGACGGAGTGACAAGTGCGGGGCCCGGTTTGCTCAGCCTGAGTGTTTCCCAAGGGCATCGCGGCCGGCGGGCCGGGCGGCGGTGGGGGAGCAGCTCTGGGGCAGCGGCCGGCGAACGGGGCCGGGACCACCGCGGGCGGCCCCCCGGGAGCCCCGGCAGGAGCGGCGGGGTTCGCTCGCCGCCGCCTCGGGCTCCTACCCGGCTGCTCCACTCGGGATCGGCCCGGCCGGGCCTCGAGCTCTTCCCTCCGGGGGCAAGATCCGCCATTCTTGCCCGACCTGCGGCGAGCGGGGCCCGCCTGACAGCGCTG
This sequence comes from Vireo altiloquus, assembly GCA_013396875.1. Taxonomy (NCBI): domain Eukaryota; kingdom Metazoa; phylum Chordata; class Aves; order Passeriformes; family Vireonidae; genus Vireo; species Vireo altiloquus. The sequence continues at coordinate 581,193 of VZRF01014334.1, read as the reverse complement.
CCCTCCGCCGCTCTCACACTGGGTGATACCGCACCGCTGAACGGGGAACGGCGCCTGCCAGGCCGGCCCTGCTCTCCGGGAAGCTGGGCACCACCGCTCCCTGCTCCCGTCTCCCTCCTATCCCTCTCCCCGTGGCGCAGGGTAAACAAACACGCCGTCGTCTACCTGTGCAACACCTCCGCAACACATTTTATTTACACGGAATCGGCTCGGGGCATTGTACATTATATACAGATATTTTCCCCCTCCAACAAGGCAGATCTTGTGCAAGATTAGTAGCATCCTCTGGAGCGTATCCGACAGTCCACGTAAATGTCCCCCCCACTTAAAAATATCAGCTGTCAGAGTCCAAGTCACTTTTCCCGTCCTCTTGTCTCTTCTCCGGTGACGTTTTAGACGCTTTACTCCACTTTTGTGTGTTTTCTGATTCCTCCGAAGACGATCGCTTTTGCCTCCTCCACTTCGCCCGGCGGTTTTTGAACCAAACCTGTTACGTTAAGAAAGTAAATTATTAGTGAGAAAAAAATAAAAATGAAACTATGCGAACCCACGGTGTGACCTCAGCCCTGCAGGAGCTCTGCCAGAGCCGGTGTGCGGCGGCCGCGCTCGGACGGAGGCAGGGAGCGGGGGAAGCAGCCTCTCGCACAGGACCGACCGGGCTCCTTCGGGAGGCACAGCCGCCTCCCGACAATCACTCACAGCCCTGGGACAGGCTCGGCCGGCCGCCCCAAAGAAGGGGACTTGGAAATAGTAAAAAACTATTCCTAAAACTAAAGCGGTCCCTCTCCCTCCCCCGGCCGAGCCGGGCCGGAGCCGCACAGCGATACATCCGGTTCGAGCGCGCTTGAGTGCGAGTGGGTTGAAGAAGCAAAAAGAAAGCAAAGTACCTCCACTTTTTCCTCTCTTAAGTGCACCCTTCTGGCCAGCTGCTCCCTGGTGCCCACGTCTGGGTATTTCGTTTCCTGGAAGAGGTTTTCCAGCGCTTCCAGCTGCTCGTCAGTGAAGATAGTCCGGTGCCGTCTTTTTCTCCTGCAGTGCAGCTGGTTCAATAACTGCAGCTCCGTCCGGGACAAAGTGCCCACGTTCATGTAGGGCAACATCTGATGGGGAACAGGGGACATCAGGACTGACCCAGTGCCCTCGTAACCTACGGACAGACAGACGAGTCGACGATAGGCTTTGCATGAGATCGCTGCTTCCCCCCACCCCCCGTTCCGTCCCGTCCCGTCCCGAAGCAGCCCCCTCCCGCCGCCCACCCGTGCTCCTGCGGGCCGCCAGCTCCCCGCCACCCCCTCCGGCCCCGCGACTGCGGGAACAAAGGGAGCCCGTCCGCCCCGTCCCACGCGGGGCCGCCTTACCTGCGGGGGGGACGCAGGAGCACTGCTGGGCGCCCAGGGGCGGCACGGCCCCGCAGCACGAAGGGCCCACGGGGGACGCCGGCACATGCAGCTGCCCGTAGTAGTAGTTGTTGTAGCCGAGCCGAGATCCAGTGACGGCCGGCGGCAGCGCGGAGCCGGGAGCCACCGCCCGGGAGTAAAATCCGCCGTAGTCGGAGGCACTGCCGTAGAGCGAGTCCCCGTGGAGGCTGGGGAAGACGACGGGCGCGGCGCTCGGGGGCAGCAGCACCGAGTCCTTGCAGCGAGGTCTGGCCGCCAGGATATTGTCGATGCTGAACATGCTCACAGGCATGCCCCAAACCGTGCGGGGCAGGGCGCGGGGACCNGGGGGGGAGGCTGGAAGGACGCGAAATCGAAACTTTTCGGATAAATTTTAAAAAGGGATCGGAGCAAAAAGAACAGAGCCTTTTCCGAGGGCAGCTTGCGGGTAGAATGTGCGTGTGTGCCTGTGCGCGCGTGTGTGCGTGTGCGCAGGATCCACCCCTGGAACTTTCCCCCCTCAACTCTCGCCTGTTTACTGATCTCAACCCAGAGGGCTGCTCGGAGTATAATCCATCTGAACCTCTTCCCTTTTTTATACCCAGGCGACGTCATCCTGGATTTAGTTCCTGGTAATATGCAGATGACAAACAAAACCAGATTTGATTTTTTTTTTCTCCCCTTTTTTGGTGGGGAAGAGGTGGGGGTTACACAAAGAAGTGAAAGCAGCCCGAGTCTGTGTATTGAGAATTAATGAAATTAACGTAATCCTTTCCATTAGTAGGCTTTTTAGAAAGGCCCCAGATTTAGGCTTGATCTCTGCTGCACCGGCTAATTGCTCAGGTTAATCTTATTAATGCCATTGTGTAGAAGTGGTTAGCAGCTCCTAGTCTTGTCTATTATGCGCCTGCTTTGGTCGTGTTAGTTCATATTAGTGGGTGCGATTTCCTCTGTCTAAAGCTCAGATTCATTATTTATGCTTCGAGCTGGTTAAGAAGCACTTTTTAAAAAAAATAAACAGCCACATAACCATGCAACGCCCCCCCACTCCAAGTGTTTCTGTAGCAGGGTTTGAATCTTGCGTCCCCGTCTCGGAGGACTGAAAGGGCATTGAGGAGTATGCGTTTCTCTGATTTAAGGCTTTTGCAGTGAAGCAACAACGTCTTCACCGAGTAACTGAATTAATTTTTTTTCCCTAGGTCACCTGGATGAACAAGGACGCGTGAATGTTGTAAACTTCTCTCTCTTCTTTTTTATTTTTTCCCTTTTTTTAACAGATTCAGACAGGTAGCTTTTTATTTTTAAAACAAGCCAAGAGATGCAAATGTTAAAGACCAGTGCCATCTCAAATCCCCAGGTGTGGTAGGTATTCCGATTTGCTTCTGATCTATCTTGGTGCCTATTTCTTTTCTTTTTAATCTTTAATTATTTAGCTTAGAAAACAAAGTCCATAAAGTTGCAACGATACAGAGAACTTTATATTTTGCATGTTCCGTGAATTTTTAAATGGAGATATTTTAAATCCCTAAAACTCTTCCTATTAAGACGTTCGGCTCTCCTGGTAGCTGGCTCTTGTGATTTGCAGAATACTTCGTCTGTCACGACTGTCCCTGGGAATCCACAGGAGGTGAACTGAATAAGATTAGACTATTTACCCCATCAACTCTCCATCAAAGAAGGTAGGAAATTGTACGCATGAAATGAAAACAAGCCATTAGAGTCCGTTTACGAGGAACACATTATTTTTCCTCACCAAAGAATATC